>WNWK01000890.1:0-115000 GCA_009830355.1 Cherax destructor
AATACTACCTAGATGTATCCTGATCAACTGCCAGAATGCAGAGCAACAATTATCCCAAAAATTTTTTTTTTAAATTAACTGGAAAACCAAGTCATAAAAAATTTGGGGTTTTTTTAAAAAAAACAAAATTCTCCCCAAGATCTTTGCCTGCTCCAGACCCCCCCATAAAATAGATACACGCACCCCAAAAGCCAGTGTGTGTCAGGCCCATTTTTGGGGAGGTTCCCTTTTAAAAAAGGGGATGAGGAGTGTGTTAGAGAAAAGGAACTTTTGGACATTGCGAAAAAAAAACCCAATCCATTGTTAATTATCTGAAAAAATCTGTGATTAGTCATATATTATTATAATACGGGGGGGGCCCTACTTATACAGTAGGGGGGGGCCCATACCGCTAAAAGTGAAAATTTTTGTATTTTGGGAAAAAAAAGCCTTTTTTCACTTTAAAAATCTTTAAAAAGCGATAACATGCTTACACCATCATATATTGAAATAGAGGGGGGCCTTAAAGTATATACAGTACACATTACTTACCTTAAAATTTTTTTGTCCTTAGCTTATGGGAAAAGGAATATTTTTATTGTAAAAAGTCTGAATTAATGAAGAAGGGGAAACTAAAAACCCGCTGCACTAGCAAAATGCTGAAAGGGGGGCCCCCCCTGTCTGCCAAAAATTTTCCCCACAGATACCCCCTAATCATCTTGCAGATGCTGTGCAAGACTGGCTGCTGCTATATTGGGGGAAGGCAAGGCCCCTGGCTAGCTAACCTTCAGGAAAAAAGGTGGGTATACTGAATGTAGACTTGTAGCTATTTTTTTTTATAAGACAAATTTTTTTTTTATCCCCTATGTGAACCCTCCATTATTTAATTTGACACTGATGAAGTTTTTAAATTTCGGGGTCATAAAAAAGGGGGGGTTTAAAGGATTTTTTTTGGGGGTGTGGCAAGGTAACTTATATTAAAAAATTCAGGAAATGAATTAGCCAGACTTGAGCCCCCTAAAGGGGGGGTGGGGATGTCACAGTTGGAGGAAGTCTGAAGGGTGTCAGCAAACTTCTAGTAAAACAGTGATTGAATGCATGATGGAAGTGTTTCCCTTTTTTTTTATCATCCTTGGCAGAAGATTGACGTGGAAAAAAAAAAAAGAATATGCATATGCTTTTTTTGGTTGCTAAAATTTTTGTTTTTAAATACAAATTGTGGCCCAGAATGATTGTAATTAAAATATTAAAATTTTTCCCTATAAAATTCCATATATAACAAAAAACTGACAAAAATGCCACTCAACATGCTAGCCAGCTTGCACCACACTTAAAAAATTTTTTTTTCTTTAACCCCCTAGCCATCCCCCCTGTGGTAGGGCATCTAGAAAAGAAACATTTTCACTGTACTACTTCATCACTGTCTTCCCAGAGTCACCCCAATACTACAGTTCAGATAATTTGGAAAGTTGCCAATTTCAGTCAAAAAAAACCCTTTAAGAAAAAAAATCAGAGAAATTTGAAGAAATGTTTTCCCCCAAATAAAGGAAGACAACGGGAAAAGGGATACACTAAATCCCTTCAATGTACTAAAATGGGACAAAGTAACCCTGGTTCCTTAACAAAAAAACCCCAAAAGGACCAAAGGATACTAAGATTAATGTACCCCTTAAAAAATTAATATCCCTTTAAAAATGAAGTTGTTGAGAAATGTTGCCAAAAAAAATAGTCAGCAAGGGAAAAAGGTTTTTTTTTGGTACATCTCTAAATCACCCAAAAACCCCTGAAAATGAAATCTATAAATAAAATTTATTATTTTTTTTTTTTTGTCTTTTCCCCTACCATTCCAATGGTGAAAAACCCTTGTCTCTATTTTATTAAAAAAGGGGATATTACCCCAAAAGGGCCCCTTTTTTTTACCCCCCAAACCCAGTACAGATTTCTTTTTTTTAATTAATATGGGTTTTGGGGGTACAGTACAGTACAGCATTTCATTATGAACTTTTAAAAAAAAGAAGACATACATGAGCCAGCTTTTTACGTTCAATTTTATTTTTTATTAATTTATTGGAAAAAAATGTTTGGAAAAATGACCCAGGTGAATAATGAAAACTTTTGGGGGGGTTTTTACTTTGATAAAAAAACAGAATAAAAAAAGTTGATAATGGTCAAAACATTTGTTACCATTCAATTATTCAAAGTACTTACATCAACCCTCCCTAAGTTCCTCCAGCATCCTCATTTTTGTGATCCTTCAATAATGTAGTTAACAAAATCACCATCACATTATGTACACTTTATTTTTTATATATGTCAAGGTAGGGGTTAAAAATATCCCTTGATACATTAATGTCTGGGTAAACCCCCGGGCCCCAACAGGTTTTAAACCTAATAAACTAAGATCCCCCGTGCCCCACTTATTACACCCAATGCTGTACCCCCAACCCCAAGGACAAACTTTTAAACATTTTTAAAAGGTTATCATATTTTTTTAGTATACATTCATAGTTTTTTTTAAATTTTTTAAAAAAATTTACCAATGCTGGGTGTAGTAGATAACAGGTAGTATTTATTACTGTGTATGTACAGTATCCGGGGAAAGCAAATCAAAACTGTAGTGAACATGTACTGGGTATAATAAAAAAAAATACAGTGGTCCCCCCACTTCGATTTTTTTCATTCCAGAATGCTGTTCAAGTGCCATTACCAAACAATTTACCCCCCAAGGAATGATGTAAAAAAAGACTAGTCCTTTAGCCCCCCAAAAAATTTCACTTAAAAAAGCATTTAAAAAAAAAAATTACATAAAAGGGTGAGTTTGGGGACCATCAAAGGGGGGGCCCCTGTTTTGGAAAATTTTTTTTTTTTCCCAAAAAGGCGCCACCAAAAAAAAAAATTTCTTTTTTTTAAATTTAGTAATGTATACAGGGGGAAAGGGGGGTTTCTTTCCCCCCGCCCCCGGCTTTTTTTGTCAACTTTTTCAACGCATTTTACGGGGAAGAATTCTGTTCCACTTCCCGGAGATAAGAGGAAATAAGAAAAAAAACTAGTAAGAAAATAGATGAAAACCCAGAGGGTGCTTGTACATGAATTTTAGTGTGACCTAAGTGTAAGGGAGAAGTAACAAGACATACCTGAAATCTTGCATGTTTATAGATAGAAAAAAAAACACCAGAATCCTATCATCATTAAAACAATTACAGGCTTTTTTTTCACTCACTTGGCAGGACGGTAGTACCTCCCTGGGCAGTTGCTGTCTACCAACCTACTACCTAGGATATGGTAATCAGGGAAAAATTTTTAATCATCATACAGTTAATGAGATTTTATGTTAGTCACCTAATAATTCATAGGTTACCCTTCTTGATGCCCTCCTTCGTCTCTTAAGCACTGATAAAGCTAAAGTATGGAGGATAAAAAGTCACCCCCCTCCCACAACGTTAATGGCCGGTTTTGAGTGGGGACACCCATCCAAAAAAGTTTACACTAAAAAAGGGGTTTCCCAAATATTCCTATCTGTTTTTGTCTGGTGAGTCATCAGGCTGTCAAAAAAGAAAAAAATTTTCCCCAAAAATATTGAACTGTCTTTGTCAGTAGGGAAGGGGGACACCTTTTTGCTAAAAAAGCCCCCGGGGGCCTTTTGAAAACTCTCAGCAAATAGTCTGCTAAAGGTGTACTTATGCCCGATATTTATTACCCTACTGTACATATAATTATTTAAAAAACCAAACCCCGGGAAAATACTTGTAGCCATCAAGATACAGTACCATAATATAATTTCACATAACGCAAAAAAAAAAATAGTTTCAATAATTTTTTGGGAAAAATTTTTAGATACAGGAAACTTTTGGTCCCCTTCTTATTAAGAAAGAAAAATGAAAAGGTTTAAAATTTTAAATTTTTATTTTTCCAAAAAAATCACAGGTACAGGGGCCCCCCGGTTAATGATATTTTTTTCCAGAATGCTGTTCAAGTGCCAAAAAACCCCAATTTATCCCCATGGAATAATGAAAAAATAGACTAGCCCTTTTTTGCCCCCCAAAAAAAACACTTACAAAAGCTTTTAAAAAAAAAAACCATAAAAGGGGGAGTTTGGGGACCATCGTTAACCGGGGGACCACTGTATTAGGAACCAATCAACTGAGAAATCCATGATGCAGAAAAAGTTAAATCAACATAAATCAAATATACATTTCTGTATCTTCAAATAAAAGAACACTAATGAAACAAGAGGAATACTAAAAAAGAGCAAATCTGAAAAGAAAAACATTAAGAAACTTACGTAACAAGATGATTTTTTATCACAAAAAAAGGGTGAGCAATAATTCAGGTGCTGAGTTTTGTTGACACTGATAGCAGGTCAAATTTCTTGATTCCACAAGATGGCCCAAAGGGAAACAGGATATGCCAGGTTGAGGCACCTATCACTTTGTGCATAAACCCCAGAAATCAAGTTAAAACCCTTTAAAACAGTGTGTTTGGGATAGCAGAACAGAAGATACAATAATGGTGAATTAATGCAGCCTCTTAAAAAAAAAGTGATGTATTTAAAACCCATGCTTTAGATCATGAAAATAAACAATATAAATTACAGGAAAACCTGGCCAGATACACTCCCTTTTTGTATCTTTCCCTGCCCAAAATACAGATCCATGTCAACTACATGAACTTCATTATTTTAAAAAAAGTCTTTTGAATTTAGACTTTATTCAATGCAGAGGAAGGAAGCGTGGGGAAATTTTACCTGTAAGAATATCCATCCTTGGGTTTAGATAGAGTTGTTATTGCTGTGTTAAAAAACACCCATGGCCACAGTGGATACTTTTGGGGGAAACCCCAGTTTTGACCCCCCCCACCTCGTGACCTCCACTTCAAAGGGGCCCCCCCCCCCGGGAACAGTACAACTAAGTTTACGTTCCCGTACCTTCTTCAAGAGATTTTTAAGGTGTAATGGAACCACATTGCTCAAAAGGGGCTGAAGATGCATAACCCTGAATTGCTGTTGGAGTCATTTGACTGTGGTTCCTGATGGGGAAAGGGCAGGTAATATTTATAAGTGAATGCCACAATATGTCACTGGCAATGATCACTGAGCCACAATCATAGTTCTAAATTACTAAAAGACAACATTTTTATAAGTATATTGTATCTGTTTAAAATTTACATGATTTCTATGGATCACAGTTTCAAAAAATGATAAACTGTAAATGATAACCATTGTTTATTAAATAAAAATAACTCATTTAGAGACATGCTCACCCATTTTTTTTTTTAAAATTTTTTTGTATCTCTACATTTATCCCATTCATTCAAAAACTTTACTGTTTTTTTTAAAATTTTGCCCATTCAATCAGAAAAATACACCAATGTTTTAAATAACCCAATTTTTTCAGCATATCATTCATTATTTCTCCACCTTCAAAAATGAATGAATATTACTAACCCCATCTGCCATAAGGTCAGAAAGACATGAAAACATAACTCTAATGATTGGCCCGCCACAGGAGCTGCAGCTGTGACTTGACCAAGGTTAAAGTTTTTTTGAGGGTGCTGGTAAAAGGGGGCGAGAGAACCAACCAGTACAGGATGCCACTGTGTCAGGGGTCCTGCTTTCGTGGTTACATTTTCCCCCCCATTTTTTTCCCGGAGCGCTTCACTCCCAAAATGACAGAGGGGCTTGCTATTAATTATTATTATTACCCCCATGAGAAACTGCTAAATCTATAAGGGTTATACAGCCCCCAGAGAACTGGAGATAATCAGGTTTGATATGGGGAAAGGGGGAAGGTAGCTCCATTTCTTTTTTTGGAAAAAAAAATTTTATCTATCATTGAGAGAAAATTTTCAAAAAAAATTTTTTTTTAGGGCAATTTAACTTGTTTGGCAGCCCTTTCCCCAAACCCGTCAGCTGGGGCACTGTAATGTAATGAATTTCAATAAAAGAAGTTGTAATTTACTGATATGAATTATACAAAAAAAATTTGGGGAAAAAAATACTTTTTTTTTTTATGGTACTGTATATTCTAAACTTTTTTTCAGCAAAGAATATTTATACTGTACCGTACATGTTTCCAAGAACATAACTACCACACAAACGACAAGGTTTGACTGTACTCTTAACAGGCTAGCTGCAATCCTCTTTCAAAATTTTTCCTTCTTCAAAAAAACAAATTGTAGAGACCATTCTAATTTTAAAACTTAAGTTCTGCATTTGAAAAAATTCTGAATAAGAGAGAAATTAATAGTCTTGAGCTATTCATCAGCATACTGAATAATGTACCTATACGTATACAGTTGACCCTTAAACAATGCAGGGGTTAGGGACACTGACCCCCACACACTTGAAAATCCACGTATAACTTTGGCTCCAAAAACTTAACTACTAATAGCCTATACTGGTGACCAAAAGCCTTACTGATAACATAAACAGTCGATTAACATATATTTTAAAATAATAATAATAATATCTTTATTTACTACAAGTACATGTACAAGGTATACAGGCCTAGCTGACATCAATGACATACTACTATATAGAAAGCCCCTTGTTATGCTGAGCATTTTGGGCAAATTAGGTCAGTGTCCCAGGATGCGACCCACACCAGCCGACTAACACCCAGGTACCCATTCACTGATGGGAATCAAACCCAGACCCTCGTCGTGTGAAGTGGAGCTTTAGCCACCAGGGCCCCTATGTTATATGTATGTTATATGTATTATATACTACTGTATTCTTACAATAAAGTAAGATAGAGAAAAAAATGTTATTATTGCAGCACTATACTGTATTTATCAATACTGTAAGTTTACATCATCTGTTTACGAGATGAATTGTCTGTCTGTTAGTACCACATTAATAGTCTTACATGATACAAAACACTGTAGATGTTATACATATTACAAACACCAGACATCAAAAATGAAAAGATAACAGTAGTACAGTATGTATACTACAGTTAATTTTATGTAGTTGTGATTTAATATTGCATCTTTACATTTGTTTACATTTCTCTCGACTGCAAATGGTGCCATGTAAAATCTGGAGTGTTTGTGTAAGTTTTGGTAAATTTTAACTTTTTATAAGAGATTTGTGTATACAGCCTCTCCTCACTTAGCGACGTACTCGTTTACCGATGACTCAGGCTTACGATGGGCTCTTGACCAGTATGCATACCTAAACGTATACGTATTAGAGGTGATTTCCTCATTCTGTTTATTACAAATACAGTACACTTCTGTATAAACATTTAAAAATATACCAGAAATGTTATAAATGGTGCAAAGGTGACATTAAAACAATATCAAAGATGGATGACACAAACCTACTACCGTTATAGTACGTATGCTCCTCACTTAGCGACAAATTCGTTTACTGACATTTACCCGGAGAGGGTTTTCGGGGTCAATGCCCCCATGGCTCGGTCTGAGACCAGGCCTCATGGTGGAGCAGGGTCTGATCAACCAGGCTGTTACTGTTGGCCGCACGCAAACTGACGTACGAACCACAGCCCGGTTGGTCAGGTACTGACTTAGTGCCTGTCCAGTGCCTTCTTGAAAATAGCCAGGGGTCTATTGGTAATCCCTTTATGTATGCTGGGAGGCAGTTGAACAGTCTTGGGCCCCGGACACTTACGATTGTGTTGTCTCTCAATGTACTCGTGGTGCCCCTGCTTTTCTTTGGGGGGAATGTTGCACTCCTGCCAAGTCTTTTGCTTTCATAAGGAGGATTTTCATGTGAAGGTTTGGTACCAATCCCTCCAGGACCTTCCAAGTGTATATTATCATGTATCTCTCTCGCCTGTGTTCCAGGAATACAGATCAAGGACCTTCAACCGTTCCCAGTAATTTAGGTGCCTTATCATGTTTATGTGTGCCGTGAAGGTTCTTTGTACACTCTCCAGGTCAGCAATGTCGCCAGCCTTGAAGGGGGCCATTAGTATACAGCAGTATTCCAGCCTAGAGAGAACAAGCGATTTGAAGAGAATCATTATGGGCTTGGCATCCCTAGTTTTGAAGGTTCTCATTATCTATCCTATCATTTTCCTAGCAGATGCAGTAGATACATTGTTGTGGTTTTTGAAGGCGAGATCCTCTGATATTATCACTCCCAGGTACTTCACATTAATTTTGGCTCTATTGTATGGCTAAAAATTTGTCGTATACCCTGATACATTTTTAATTTCCTCAAGTTTTCCATATCTGAGTATAGTTGAAATTTCTCCTCTTGGAACTTCATATTGTTATGAGTGGCCCATTTGAAGATTTGGTTGATGTCCGCTTGGAGTCTTGCCGTGTCTTTGATGGAGGTCACTGCCATGGCAATCCGGGTGTCCTCCACAAAGGAAGACATTTAGCTGTGGCTTACATCTCTGTCTATGTCAGAAATGAGGATGAGGAATAGAATGGGAGCGAGTACAGTGGACCCTCGGTTTTCGTTCACCTCCAAAATCGAACAATTATGTAAGTGTATTTTCATAAGTGCTTTTGTAAGTGTATTTTTGAGGGTCTGAAATGACTAATCTAATTTACATTTGTCCTTATGGGAACAAATTGCTCGGTAATGGCACTCAAACAGCATTCTGGAAAGAATTTTCAACGAAAACCGAGGTCCACTGTACTGTGCCTTGTGGAACAGAGCTTTTCACCGTAGCTGCCTGGGACTTTACTCTGTTTACTATTACTCTTTGTGCTCTATTTGTCAGGAAGTTATAGATCCATCTACCAACTTTTCCTGTTATTCCTTTATCATGCATTTTATGAGCTATTACACCATGGTCACATTTGTCGAAAGCTTTTGCAAAGTCTGTGTATACTACATCTGTATTTTGTTTATCCTCTACGTACAGCATCCAGGACCACCTTGTCATAGTGGTCTAGTAGCTGGGACAGGTAGGAGTGACCTGCTCTAAACATGTGTTGCCCTGGGTTGTGTAATTGATGGGTATCTTGGAGGTTGGTGATCTTGCTTCTTAGAACCCTCTCAAAGATTTTTATGATATGGGATGTTAGTGCTATCGGTCTGTAGTTCTTTGCAATTGCTTTACTGCCACCTTTGTGGAGTGGGGCTATGTCTGTTGTTTTTAGTGTGTGTGGGATGACCCGTGTCCATGCTCCCTCTCCATAGAATGCTGAAGGCATGCGACAGTGACCTCTTGCAATTCTTGATGAACATGGAGTTCCATGAGTCTGGGCCTGGGGCAGAGTGCATGGGCATGTCATTTATTGCCTTTTCAAAGTCTTGCGAAGTTAGAATAATAATCAAGATTTTTGAGATGACCAAATTTTGGGTTTCGTTCATAAAGAATTCATTTGGATTGTCGACCCTTAGTCAGGGCAGTGACTCGCTGAACACTGAGTCGTATTGGGACTTTAATATCTCACTCATTTCTTGGCTGTCATCTGTGTATGTTCCATCCTGCCTAAGCAGGGGCCCAATACTGGATGTTGTTTTTCCCTTAGATTTGGCATAAGAGAGAAGTATTTTGTTTTTCAATTTCCTTCATGGCTTTTAGTTCTTCCTGTGATTCTTGCCTCCCTTCGTATTTCAGATATACGTATTGGCCCCTCTCAGCAGCTCTGACTCTTCCCCTTTGTCTGTATAGGAGTGTCTCTCTCTTCTAGTTTACATCTTCTTTCTTTTTCTTAATGGAATGTGTCTTGAGAAGATCTCAAGAACCACAGAGTTCATTTTTTCTAGGCAAATGTTCAGATCAGGGTTGTGAAGGATATCTTCCCAGTTTGTTTCATTTAGGACATGGTTGACTTGATCCCGTTGTATGTTTTTGTTTTTGAAATAGAATTTTGTGAAGAGACCTTCATGACTGATCACATTTTGCTGGTCAGGAGCCCTGTGCATACATGTCTGTACCACTATTATGTTGTGATCTGAGTGTATTGTCTTTGATACGGTTATATTAAATATCAGATCATCGTTGTTAGTGAAGATGAGATCCAGCGTATTTTCTAGTCTTGAAGGCTCTAATATTTGCTGGTTTAAGGTGAATTTGGTGCAGAGATTTAATAGTTCGTGTGTGTGTGAATTTTCATCTGAGCTGCCTCCTGGGGTGATCTCTGCTAAAACATTATTTCAGGTGTCTCAAGTTGAAATATCCTAGTAGTAAGATGTTTGAGGCAGGAGTTGGGAGATTTTCCAGACAGTGGTCAATTTTCAAAAGCTGCTCCTGGAATTGCTGGGAAGTTGAATCTGGAGGCTTGTATACCACCACAATGACAAGATTTTGGTTTTCAATCTTTACGCCAAAACTTTAACTACAGTACATCATTTAAGACGTGGTCTTAGGAATGGAACTCCATTGTTAAGTGAGGAGAGGCTGTACTTTATTGTAGTAAATGATAAAATAGACTAGTACAGTATCTACACACATTTTATGCATTCATGACATACCTAACTTGTTCTTAATTTTTTTTCAATTTCTTATAGGATATCTCCATGGGGAAGTGGAACAGAATTCTTCCTCCGTAAACCATGCTTGTTGTAAGAGGCGACTAAAATGCCGGGAGCAAGGAGCTACTAACCCCTTCTCCTGAATATACAGTGGACAACAAAAAAAGGCACAATACCGTGACTGGAACAATACACCTTGTATTTGTCCTTTATTTTTTCGCCTTTCCTTTCCTCCCCACCTGCTAGGGTGGGCTAGCGGCCCACCCTTGCGGGCCGCTAGCCTCATTGCAGTGCTCCTCTAGAATATGACTGTCTCCACTACTACTATTACTACTACTACCACTTCCACTACTTACTTCATTAGTACCCCACTCTCTGGTACCCTCCCCTGTCTGCCTGCCTATAAATAATAATAATAATAATAATAATAATTTTTATTTCAAAGCATGTTACAAGTGTACAATGTTATTGGTAGTTACAATTATAAAACAATTATAAAACTGTAATGCAAGGAGAGCCACTGGCATGCCATGGCATTAGGGGCAGTTTATTCTAGAGACTTATTCACTAAGTACTTAATGCTAAAGAAATTGATTGAGTTTATTCTAGTTCTGTATTATTTAAATTATTAAATGGTTATACATACTATTAAAAGACAATACAAGAGAAATTGGTTGAGTTTAATCTAGTTGTAGAATTTATTTCAAATTACAGTATGTTGATGCTATACTAGTATAATAACAATACTAGAAATAGTTTTTAGAGTTTCATCTAGGTATATATTTTATTTCAAATTAAGAAAATGATGATACTATAAGATATTAAATGACAATATGATGATATGAAATTGCAACAAGTGTTAAGGAGGATGAACATATCAAATTGAGATCTTCTTAAGTAAAATAATATTGGGTTTGGAAGTTTGTTACAGTATGAGTATTTAGTATAGGGTGAGTAGGTGATTTTTGAGAAGAGTCTTGAATTGATTTTCCGACAAGGTTAACTTGATATTTACTGGTAATGAATTCCAGATTTTGGGGCCCTTTATGTGCATAGAATTTTTACATTGGTTAGTATGGACTCGGGTATGTCAAATAGTGATCTGTGTCTTGTGTCATGTTCGTGGGACCTATTAAAGTTGTTGAGGAGAATTCTGAGCGCAGGGTTGATATTAGCATGTAGAGTTTTATGTATGTAGAAGGCACATGAATAGGTATGAATATTTTTTATGGTGAGTAGTTTTAAGGTTCTGAATATAGGTGGAGTATGCTGTCTAGAGTGGGAATTTGTTATCATCCTGACTGCAGCCTTTGCTGGGTTATGAGTGGTCTAAGGTGATTTAATGTTGTTGAGCCCCATGCACAGATTCCATAGGTGATATAAGGGTAGATAAGAGAATGATATAGTGCAATGAGAGCTGGTTGAGGCACATAATAGCGTATCTTAGATAATATACCTACTGTCCTTGAAATTTTCTTGGAAATTTGTTGTATGTGTGTTTGGAATTTAAGACTACTGTCAAGGTGGATTCCTAGGAATTTTCCCTCTGTGAGCCTTGTGATGGGTGAACCATTTAGCGTTATGTTAAGTGGAACATTTGTAGCTTTGTTTCCAAACTGAATGTAGTAGGTCTTGTCCGTATTGAGAGTAAGCTTATTTGTCATCATCCATGTTGATATTTTCTGTAATTCGGCATTAACTGTGTTGGCTAGTACGACTGGATTTGGGTGAGAGAAGACATATGTTGTGTCATCTGCAAACAAAATGGGTTTGAGTAGTTGTGATGCATTCGGTAGGTCATTTATGTAAATGAGGAATAGGAGTGGCCCCAGGACACTACCTTGGGGGACACCGACTGTAATTTGTTGTGCGGAAGAGTTCTCTCCATTTGTGTTCACGTACTGACTTCTGTTGCTAAGGTACGACTTTAGGTAGTTGAGGGGGTGCCCCCTAATACCATAGTGCGCTAATTTTGTGAGCAATAAATCATGGTCGACTGTATCAAATGCTTTGCGTAGGTCTATGAAGATTCCCAGCGGAACTTCTTTCTTCTCAAGTGCGGTGTATATTAACTCTAACATGTGTGTTATAGCATCGTTTGTGCTCTTGTTGGTCCTGAATCCAAATTGACAGGGGTTTAGTACATTGTGTGAGACGAGGTAGGAATAGATCTGTTTATGAATTAATTTTTCGAAGATTTTAGAAAGCAGTGGTAAATTTGAGATTGGTCTGTAATTATTCAAGTCATATACCACTTCCCCCGTCTCTGTGTGTTAGTGTGACTTTGTAAATGGTCCAAGTCGGGCCGAAACGTCGTCGTAAGCTCCTCTCTTTTTTATATGTGCGGGTTGTGTGTGTATATACAGTGGACCCCCGAGTAACGAACACCCCAGAAATCGTACATTTTTTTTTTTTTTTTTTCAACAAGTCGGCCGTCTCCCACCGAGGCAGGGTGACCCAAAAAGAAAGAAAATCCCCAAAAAGAAAAAACTTTCATCATCATTCAACACTTTCACCACACTCATACATAATCACTGTCTTTGCAGAGGAGCTCAGATACGACAGCTGAGAAAAGTCCCTCCCAGCTGTCACTATCTCAGACCCCTCCTTTAAAGTGCAGGCATTGTACTTCCCATTTCCAGGACTCATGTCCAACTAAATCAATTAACTGGTTTCCCTGAATCCCTTCACACAATGTTACCCTGCTTACACTCCAACAGATCGTCATGTCCCAAAAACCATTCGTCTCCATTCACTCCTATCTAACACGCTCACACATGCTTGCTGGAAGTCCAAGCCCCTCGCCCACAAAACCTCCTTTACCCCTTCCCTCCAACCTTTTCTAGGACGACCCCTACCCCGCCTTCCTTCCCCTACAGATTTATACGCTCTCCAAGTCATTCTACTTTGATCCATTCTCTCTAAATGACCAAACCACCTCAACAACCCCTCTTCAGCCCTCTGACAAATACTTTTAGTAAATTATGTAAATTATGTAAGTATAATATTGTAAGTGCTTGTGGAAGTGTATTTTTGGGGGCCTGAAATAGACTAACCTACGTGACATTATTCCTTAAGGGAGTAAATTCGTTCGGTAATGGCACTTGAGCAGGCTTCTGGGATGAAGTTTTTTCGTTACTCGGGGGGACAACTGTATTACTAAATTTAAAAGGAGAAACTTTTGTTTTTTTCTTTTGGGCCACCCCACCTCGGTGGGATACGACCGGTGCATTGAAAGAAGAAAGATTTCTAGGCTATGTGGTTTGTCTGCGAGTTTTTTCAAATTGTCATAAACCTCCAAAAAAATTTCCAATATTTTTCTTTTCAACACGTCAGCAGTATAAGTGGACCCGCACGGTTCAAACCCACGTTGTTCAAGGGTCAACTGTATTTCAAATGAAGAATTTATGCTGGGTAACAAAGTTTGTTGCAGTGTCTATGCTGTACAATATACTGAGTAGTATAATGCAAAGCATATAAGCTACCAAGCGAGGTGATTTTCACTAGTTTAATACTTTTCAAACTGAAAATACACAATGAAGATAAACTTACACTGTACTTACATTAAACTTCGGAAAGGCCAGCCTTGGTAGAGCTCTATCTTTTTCTTCATATGCCAGATGAACCAGGTTTGCTAGAAGACACAGAGAGTACGAACCTTCCAGAGTATTAAAGACAATACGCAAATTTTGTTCCGTCTGTACAAACTCCACAACTCTCTCAAACAGCTCATTGGCATGAAACATTTGTAATGCCTGATAAAGAAAAATTATCATTAGTAAAAACAAGTAAGTTTGTGGATTATTTTTGAATTTCTTGGAAAATAAAGAATTCTGTATAGAATTAACCCTTAAACTGTCCAAACGTAGATATACGTTCACGTGCGTAGCTGACCGAATACACGTATTTTAAGAAAAAAATAAATTGTTCTTTTTCTTTAAAATGAAGAGTGCATTTTGTTTGTCATTCCCACATGTTGTAATACTGCACACAATGAGTGCACAGACCCATTCTCTAATCTCTAGGCAACTCAGGCTTATCGTGGAAAGGTTAAAAGCATTTGAAAAAAAACGTAGATCTACGTTCGGGGCAGTACGCACGCGAACGTATATCTACGTTTGGACAGTTTAAGGGTTAAAAAGTTTGATAAATAGAACACTGAAAAAATGCTAAAAATAAGGAAGATGAATTGGTGTTTTAAAAGGAGTATAAACTGGCAGAACTTGTTAAAGCTTACAGAATACAGGAAAGTAAAGTTCCAGCTCCTACATCATTACTTTCTGTGACTCATTACTCAAGGTTACAAAATTAATTGTTTGATATCAGAATCAGAAATTTTAATTTCAAAACATATTAAAACGAAGTACAAAGAATTTAAAAAACAATGGTGCTTAATTAAATCTTTCACACATTTCACTGAATAAATCTTTAAATTCTGCACATAAATTAGCACAATTTTTAGCTCATAATATACAGCAAATATATCTTCTCATGTCAGGCAATATTGTACCCATGTACACCTGATTTTATATAAATAGGACTAATGAAAACAATTTTCTTGACAATAACCTTGACCAGGGATTATCTCGGCAATTTTTAAATTTATTATCACATACGTACACTGTATTGTTTCCCAAGAGTAAATTTATAATGAACAATTTCAATATGCATATACTATGCTACTTTTTCTTATAGAATGACAATAATATAAAGTATACACCTAGATAAAAAAAACTTTATGAACATACCTCAGGAGCTAAAGTAACCAGATGATGAATAAGTGCAGGAACACTGAGGATGTGGATGGTGATCAGTGAGAGAAGCTTGTCCGAATACTGAGCTGCCACGAGAGGACGCAGTGCCAGTGTTGTAATTGTTGTGACAGCTGGACCTCGCAGTGCTGCCTTCCCTCGACACAACCCTCGCACCAACACATGCTTTCGATCAAATCAATCGCAATAAATTATTTGTTTGTATGTACGGCAATAATTTACTAAAACATATATTTTTATATACAATACTGTACATTGATTACAACATCCTTGTGAATTTTTTGTCATACAGTAGTAATGTATACAGTGGACCCTTGGTTTTCGATGAAAATTCTTACCAGAATGCTGTTTGAGTGCTGTTACCGAACGAATTTGTTCCCATGAGGACAAATGAAAATTAGATTATTCATTTCAGACCCCCAAAAATACACTTACACAAGCACTTACGAAAATACACTTACATAATTGTTTGAGTTTGGAGGTGAACGAAAACCGAGGGTCCACTGTACTATATACTGTACATACAGTATTTTAATTAACTTATCTACAGCTTACCACTAATTTAGGGTTACCTGAAGAAAATATTTACCATTACTTAATCTGTAACTGCATTTTCTGAATAGGTTATGTTAGGGTTTGTTTACATAATTTTATATAGCAGTACGTATAAATGTTCACTTGACCATAAGTACATAAATTAAAAAAAATAAAAAGCAATGACACATCTGACAGCAAGGAGGTCTCACTGAAAATGCATATACAGTAATTAACCCTTAAACTGTCCACACGTAGATATACGTTCACGTGCGTAGCGGACCGAATATTTTGAGAAAAAAATAAATTGTTCTTTTTCTTTAAAATGAAGAGTGCATTTTGTTTGTCATTCCCACATGTTGTAATACTGCACACACTGAGTGCACAGACCCATTTTCTAATCTCTAAGCAACTCAGGCTTATCGTGGCAAGGTTAAAAGCATTTGAAAAAAAACGTAGATCTACGTTCGGAGCAGTACGCACGCGAACGTATATCTACGTGTGGACAGTTTAAGGGTTAAAATCTGCATATTTCTTCATACATGATGTGAGGACAGGATGCGAGTAGAGTACAGTAAGTTATCCAGAATGTTGTGTAATTAAAAACCACAATCCTGTCTTTTCCTAATACCAGGAACTTTAGTGTGTTTTATTTGACTGAAATAAACTTTATTTTAAAGCCACACAGAGTACCACTATTCTCATAAAATATTAATGTTTTTTTTTATTATTATATATTTTTAACTTACACTAGGTAGTAGGTTGGTAGACAGCAACTGCCCAGGGAGGTACTACCGTCCTGCCAAGCGAGTGTAAAACAAAAGCCTGTAATAGTTTTACATGATGGTAGGATTGCTGGTGTCTTTTTTCTGAATCATATACATGCATGATTTCAGGTACATCTAGCTACTTCTACTTACACTTAGGTCACACTACACATGCATGTACAACTATATACACACCCCTCTGGGTTTTCTTCTATTTTCTTACTAGTTCTTCTTCGTGTTTATTTCCTCTTATCTCCATGGGGAAGGGGAACAGAATTCTTCCTCTGTAAGCCATGTGTGTTGTAAGAGGCAACTAAAATGTCGGGAGCAAGGGGCTAGTAACCCCTTCTGTATACATTACTAAAGTTAAAAAGAGAAACTTTTGTTTTTCTTTTTGGGCCACCCCGCCTCGGTGGGATACGGCCGGTTTATTGAAAGAAAGAAGAAGATTTTTAACTTACAAATCATTTCTAAAATACTGTATCATTATACTGTAATAGCTAAATACTCACATTCAAAGTAGTGTACAAGCCCCTGCACACTAAATCTCCCATGATGTTTTCTGTTAGCTTATTAAGTGCTGGCCTAAGCGGTTCAAAATTCTGCATGCGCACAATCTTCCAAGTGTTAGTTGCAGTAAATGCAAGGAGGAGGTGCAGGTATAGGGATATCAGCCGGTTCTCTGATGATACTTCTGCTTGCAAACTTTCCAATACTTTGCAGGCAATGAAGAGAACCTGTCAGACACCAGCTGCATAAAGTACAAATGCAAGTAAATGTGCACATAAAAATATATTAATGTACCTCACATAATCTACTCAGGACTACAGTACTATATATTAAACTGAACTATTTATAGATTTATGGAAAACTTCAGACATGACCACAGAAACTCTCAAACTAACACACCATGGAGTCAGGAGTCACTTAAAATGCTATCTGATCTTACCTCAGCAGAAGACATCTATACATAACTATAAATGATTTCATTTACTCTACCAATAAACCTGTATTCCTCATAAGGAAGCATTCTAAGCCCTCTCCTATTCCATCTTTATTTCAAAATCTACCTACTGATCCTAACATTTCAAAATACTGCACACACTTGTTGATAATGCAACTTTTGTTTTCTCAAAAACTAACCATAATGACATAGACAATTTACTAAAAAAATCCACACTAGGATAACTATTACATGAAAATATTACAGAAAGGCCCCACTTAACTGCATCTTGATATATAGTTGAAGTATGGTGTAGCTGACACGTTGTTAGAAAGACACACATAGAAAGACAAATCTTTCTTACTTTAACTCATTTTAAAGCCCAACTCTACCAAAGGTATAGTAAACAACTAGCATCCAGGATGTGACCCATAACAGTCAGCTAACACCCAAGTACTATTTAAAATACTGCTAGGTGAACAAAAGCAATAGGTATGGAGAGATTTGGATATGTACATCTCTACTCACCCAGAATTGAACCCAAGCCCTTTAGTTGTGAGCCAAAGGTGCTACCACTGGGTTTTAAGGACACCACTATTATTTTTTAACAAAAAGGCCATCTCCCATTGACGCAGAGTAACTCAAAAAACATTCACCATTATTCATTCAATCGGTGTCTTGCCAGAAGCAAGCTGAAATTACAGTTCAAATGGCCTTACAAACTGTAACATCCTCACCCCTCCTTTCAGAGGACAATTACTGTATTTCCCATCTTCAGAACTCAAGTCTGGCATCCTCTGGGTTCTAGTTCTCCCCAGATCAAACTCATTGAGTGTGATCTTCCTTTTATCTTTATATGTTCACCAAGAATACAGTGGACCCCCGAGTTCCGGCCATAATTCATTCCAGGAGGCTGTTCAAGTGCCATTACCAAACGAATTTGTTCCCATAAGGAATAATGTAAAGTAGGTTAGTCCATTTCAGACCCCAAAAATACACTTACAAAAGCACTTACAATATTACACTTACATAATTGTTCGAGTTTTGAGGTGGTCGAAACTCGGGGGTCCACTGTACTTTATTTTTTCTAGTTTTCTTTACCCACCTCAACAACCCTTCCTCATCCTTTTGAGGAGGTATAATATAATTTTTGGGTAATATAGTTGAGATACTGCTAGTTAGCTTCTGCAGTTTTGGAAAATGGCTGGAATGGAGTTGAATTGTTCTCGACCAGGATCCTCTTCCTCTGATCTGTTACCATTATGCTTAGATGACCCTAAATCCACAGCTATGAGGAATGAGAGGCAGCCCTATGGTAGAGGAACCACTACTATTCCAACAAAGTGAATGATATCCAGGCTCAACAGTTTTTTCTAATTGATATTTAATCTTCTTAGCAATGTCACCAACTAAGCTAGAAATGCTAATAGCAGCAACTGGAGGCAATGATGAAGTGTTTCAAGAAACATTCAAGGAGTAAGCTTTTTTCCACGAGAGCCAGGAACCCCAAATTTGGGAACTTCATTCTCCTAGCTAGGTGGAAGAGTATTCATTTTAGCTGTAGCAAACTACTGTATTGTTTAGCAGCATCATATTTTTTCTATTATTATTCAACATGAGCATACTCCAGGAATCTGTTTACGTATTTTCCTAAAGGTTATCAAAAAATAATTCTCAGTTGGCTAAAACAAAGAAGACTCAGTAACATAACATTGTATACTTATAGGAATCTGTGTCAAAAATGTGTAAGTATTAGAGAAATCACTAAAATACAATATGATTTAATACTGATTATCACATACTCACATCTTTCATATGCTGAATCCAATTTAGGGTAAGGTCCTTATTCATGCCACAGGAAACATAACTCAGCTGCAAGTTCTCACTGTCCATGCTTGCCAACAAATATCTAAAGGAAAGTTACATAAATGTAGAAAGTTTCATTCATCTTCACAATCAATTGTTCATCAAACAACTTTTATTTTTGATCTGTCCTAAATATCCTCACCCCTCTAACCCTTAACCCTTTCACTGTCTCTTACATACATCTATGTTTTAAGCACAGAACCCTTAAATATCCTGCGAGTGGTAAATCTTGGCCTAGACATGAGAGAATGGTTCAGTGCAGTGAGTGTGTACAGTATAAAAAATATCCTGCCCCATGCAGTGCATGATGGGAAAAGCAAACCACTGACCTTGTGTTTGGTTTACAATAGCTACTGTGAGGGGTTTCCTAGGATGGTTTTTATTGTTTTATTAGCTGTTTCTTGGTATGAATTAACAGAATGAAAGACACACTACTTAAATAGGATGATTCTGGTTGGTTTCAGGACCAGAAGTAGCCTGAAATAGATCTCAAATTCCCGGAAATATCTGATTTTTTATGATTTTTCCAGAGGAAGGGTAAGGCACCCCCCAGTCTGTTTTATAAGTTTTTATGAGGTCCACTTCAATAACTGGGACACCCTAAACCATGACCAAACATTTCTGGTTATATTTTATTATCCGAGAAATAGGGTAAAACTTAATTTTTTTGCATGATGATGAATTCAAAATGGAGGGCAAGTGCAATATAGGAGCGGCCTGGGGATGTAATTAATGGATAGGTTGCATTAGTTGCTGAAATGTATATATAGTTAATTTTGGATTCTGTTTTTAAACTGTAATTTATTTAACTGTGTCAAACTGGCCAAATTACCTACTTCTGTGAACTTCCGATTGGAAGGCATACTAGCAAAATAGTTAAGAACTTGGTAAAACTGAGCAATGGAAGTGGCTTAAAAATAGAATTCAAACTGAGCAAAACTGTCGATACGTAAATTGTGCCCAAACTGTTTTCCATCAAATTTCATAATTTTGGCACCATTAGCTTCAGAACAGAAAAATAACATCTACTATTTAAAAAAAAATTTTTTTATTAAATTCCAATATTGTCAGCACTTTTATTTTCGTGGGCCCTGACAGTGAAAGGATTAATTAAACTGTTGCTTGCAGAAACCTTGCCAACCATATTGTGGTCAATTTTTTTTATTATTTACTGTGTTTTTGTGTGTGTCTGTAGATCATTGTGGTCAACAGTGACCCATATGACTAGCTTGTTTAGCAATCAAAACTTTGTGGCTCAGTCCCTGGACTCATTATGTGCCTCTGTAATCATTTGAATGCTGCCCACAGAATGGGTATGAGGAAATAAAGATATTAAACTAACTAACTAACTAACTAACCTATGTAACTGTAGATCTGTGGTTGGCAGTTTCCGACATGGCCATAGTCCTAAATGGTCAGTAGATTCCCACATGGCCATAGACCTAGATGATCAATAGATTCCTGCATAGCCATAGAGCTTCTTCTTTCAACAAACAAGCTTTATCCCACCAAGGCAGGGTGGCCCAAAAGGAAAAAGGAAAGTTTCTCCTTTTAAATTTAGTAATATATACAGGAGAAGGGGTTACTAGTCCTTTGCTCCCGGCCTTTTAGTCACCTCTTACAATACGCATGGCTTACGGAGGAAGAATTCTGTTCCACTTCCCCATGGAGGGTCATAGAGCTATATGATCAGCAATTCCTCAGTGATTGTGGATCTATGGTCAGTAGGTCCCCAAGTGAGCATAGATCTTTGTGATCAGCAGTTCCTCATGTGGTTGGAAATTTATGTTATCACCTTAAATAAATTATCACACAAACTGGCTGAGAAACAAGGACAGCTGGCCATGCAGTCCTAAATGGTGGAGACAGAGGTCAAAGTTCCACATAGTGTCAGTGGCCTTCTCCAAATTAAATCAGAGAACCAAGAGATAAATACAAACTGATAAAACCACACGGCTATTGCCAGTCAACTATACTGAGGGGTCTACAGCTGCCTGGAGCTTGTGAAAACAAAATTGCACTCAGGAGATGTAGCCATTTAATTTCAAATACCAGACCAGGCAAATGTTAAGAATCCTCTCCAATACTTTACCGAGAGAACTCATCAATGAACTGACCTATAATTTGTAGACTCAATGAGGTTCCAGTATCATTATTACATTTAAACCCAGAGGGGACATTTAGCACCTGGAAAATGAGGAATGGGAGGTAATCAGGTTTAATCCATGGAAATTGATTAATTCCTTACATCAAGAACACTTCATCAGTGTCAAAGCACCTCCCATGAGAATGGTCAGTATTACAGATTGTCAGCAACTGCAGACTAGCACACAACTTCCCAAAATAAAATTTAAAAGGTCAAGAACAAATAAAGGAAAGTATGAGGAAGGTATGACAACCTCTCATAATTCTCAGATATGTCACAATTAATGCACCCTATCTTTCCCCAGTGCCATAGAAGGTGATGCCAACAGTCAAGGTTATTTTCTTGAAGCTAAAATGCAGTTTATAAGCACCTCAGAACCCCAGTGTCAGACAGGGAATCTCCCTCCACCATGGGATTCCAGCCTAAGTTCATACCTTCAAAGAAAAACTACGACACTCACGGCCTGCTCTCTCTGGTGGACCTGTGTTAGCAAACTTCACTTATAATAACCACATGATGATCATCCTACATAACAGAATTATCCTTTTCTTCCACTGTGGTTCTTGATATGGAGCCTGTAACCTGTTCAAATGATGGGGTCCTCTATGCAATACCTTTACCTCCTTATCTCACCACACTGCCTCCTGAACATCTTGATTTTTTATCTTTCATGTGGCCAAATGCCTCTAGCCCTCCCTGCTTTGTTTGCCTCCACTTCACATCTGAGGCTTGTTGCTTTATAATCCACCTCTCTTCCAATTCCCCAGAAAGACCTTTCTTTCCTGCAATCATCAATCCTTCCTTGGGTGACATGCAGAGTTGCAGCCACCTAACCCTGGATCCTCTGCACTGGTTTCAAAGGAATCCCTGACAACAGCATTCCTTTTCAAATGGTGCCATCGCAACTTCTAAAGCTCTTCCTCCTTATCAATACTGGCTGTTCTTTCCACTACTTTTTTTTCTATATCAACGCATCCTTCTCATACCTTTCTTTTTTACCTAATTAGTGTCTTGACTTGGAAACACATGTCCTACAGTAGATTGATACAGCACTCTTAGTTTGGCAACCAGCAAAGAAATTTTTTTTACTACAGTATACATATATGTATATGAGAAACATAACACAAAAAAAGTATGAATTATTTTAATATCTATGAATCATAGAATTACCTGTAAAAGAAATTATAATGGAATCTACGTATATTATTACAATAGTGAATTAACAAGTGTAATACATGTAACCTTTTATTACAGTACAGTACGTACTATACTTTACACCGTTACTGAGTAAGGAAGAACTTATGAGATTTTAAAGAAGCAAAGCCTTGCATAATAAAAGTTGGTTATAAAAGGTATATACTGCACTTATAAACTGTATATGTATATTGCTATGAATCAAAGGTATATTTACCTAGTAAATATCTCAAATCTCTTCTCATCCTTCTCCAATTTAAATATCTTAATGAAGTGTGTGATCTGTTGGAACACATCCAAGGCAGGAGGTAGTGTGGGTGTCTGGTCCGACAGTACTACTTCACTACCGAACAAGTCGTCAAACCTTTCCCTGAAGAGCATCAAAATGATAATTAACACTATCACATTAACTATAACATAGTCAATCATCACAGCTATTTTACATTATTTATTGTGTATTTACTGGGTATGTAGTCTGACCAATTAACAAGATATATGTAGCAATCATACAAGAGAGAACTGAGGAAAGACACATATATTCAAAGTTATTTGTGGGGAATAGCTTCAGTAAAAGTTGAGTAATATATGCATGCAAATTTGAAGGGACATGAATTTGGGGGTTCAACTGAACTGGTACTGATACTGATATTACATCTCTAGAATGGCCCACTTCTTACATTGTTTCCAAGTCCTTTCTTTATTTTGCATAGCACTCCAACACCTTCCCTTGAACCAATTTTTAATATTTCTTCTTTTACTCATGTGTGGAATAAACTACATACTTTATTTTTTCGCTCAATATGACTAGCATCTTTATCTTTCAAGAATTCTCTGATATTCTGGACATGACGTTTATCAAAGTTTTTTGACTGATGTGGTTTTTTTTGAGTGGATGAATTCAAAACTCTCATGTAGACTACCGTCAGTAAATTCTGTTGTACCTTGGTATGTCTCTCAAAGGCACAACCAGTAACTGAGAGACCAGAGACCATGAACTCCACTAAGATTAGAATATCACATTAACTATAAACTCTACTGTAAGCAGTCTGACAATTCCCAGCTCAACCAATTCACTACTCTTTGTAAAAAAAATTATATGTGGCAGTCAAGACATTTGCTCATAACCATAAATCTACACCTACAATACAATGAAATATGCTCTCTAAGTTTCCACAAATGTGCTATAAATACCAATAAGAAAAAGTATAGAACACAATCTCAATAATACAATAAAAGCCTCTCTATCTTTATACCTAAATAGCACAGTGAAGAGTACCAAGATACCCAAAGGTAAGTAGTCCAATCAAAATGTTCTAAACATATTTTTCAAGAAACATTACCTGAAGTGGAAAATAAAACTGAAATCCTTTACAAATATCAGCTAAGACTATGGGGCATATTCCAAGGTACAAGTACCATGGAATATGCCCCATATGGTGCACATACAAGGTGCTATCAAAAAACTCCCGTAATCAATTTTTCACACACTTAGTGGGTGAAATATGTGAAGTATTGTGGCGAGTTTCATTGCAATTAGTCATTCTGTTGAGGTTAGACAGGCATATTTTGTTGTGCTGTCAGTGTGATGTTGCAATTTTTGTTTTTAACAGAATGAATCTTTAAAAGAAAGCAACATGTATGCATGTGAAATTCTATTTCAAGCTAGTTAAAACAGCTAGTGAAACTCACAAAATGCTTCAGCAAGCATTTGGTGATGAAGCAATGGGTTGGACAGTGTTCTGAATGGTTTTCTCAATTCAAAGCAAGAGGAATGTCAGTTGAGGATGATGAACACTCTGGTTGTCCATCAACATCAAAACAGATGTCAACATTGAAAACGTGAGGAAGGTTTTCACGAAGGTTATCATCAAAACGATGCAAGTACTGTGGAAATTTCTCCTGAGTTGTGTAAAAGGATTTTGACTGAAAATTTAAACACGAGGTTAGTGGCTGTGAAATGTGTGCCCAGCTTGCTGACTAAGACCAGAAAGACCATCGTTTTCTGACCAAAAACAACATGGCAGTCATCCTCTATCCTCCCTACTTCCTAGATATTGCCCCCATGGCTTCTTTCTCTTCTCAAAAATAAAAATGTCACACAAGAGACAGTTTTAATGATGCGAAGACTTAAGCAAAATCACAGGATGCACTAGATGCCATTAGGAAAGAAGAGTTCCATATATATTTTGAGAAGTCGCAGAGACACTGCAATCAGTGTTTAGCCTCCCAAAGACATTACTTTGAGGGAGACAACTTCAACGAAGTAATTAAGTAAGCCTATATATTTTTTCACAACAGTTTGAGAACTTTTTGATAGCTCCTGGTATATGTCAATTACAATTTAAAATTATTGGTCCATTTTTTAGATTCTATTTGAAAGTCCACCATGTCATTATAAGAAACCAACTCTCAAAACAATCATCAAGAAGCAATAACCCCAAAAGACAATAAGCACATTGCCAGTAAATAAGCATTGTAAGATTTAACAAAATTATTTGGATATTAATACGTACTGTTCTGAAAATAAACTATAGTATTAAAAAATATTGGGATAATGTAATTGTTATTACATTTAAAGCCCTAAAAAAAATCTCTCTCACCTGACATTTTTATCCAATGAACAACGGACAAGCCAGCCACGAACAGTGGCCTGTATCTTCACAGCAGCTTCATCCCGTCTTCGTTCTGCTGCTCGCTCTTCTCTAGCTTCTCTTGTTGCCTCCAAAAATGCTCCTCGATTGGAACTGTTTGTCCCAAACATCTTGGGAGGAGCTGCTGCCTGTTGCCCTTATCCACCTCTAAAAATACAAACACAGTACAATGGACCCTTGAGTTATGAGAGATGATAATTTTGAGTTATGATTTAGTAAGTAAGTTTATTCAGGTACAGATACACATAAATACAGTTAAATAAATTATCATACATAGCAGCAAATGTGTAGATTACCTAGTTGCAATGATCTGGGTGTTGGCCCAATGATCCTGTTTTTGTCAATTACTGATTTATGTCAGTTGTGCCTTAAATTTTACAAAGACATGGGCAGGAGTCAAGTTATAATAGTGAAGTAGTACAAAACATACAACAATATTACAATTGGTAAATTTAGTAATGGGAATGGTTTTGTCTTGGCATGATACACTGTTTCTATTAAAGCTCCTATATTGGGAGAGTATCTTAGGCAAATTTAGGACTAACTTAAGCTTTATTAGGCAATAGCTATATTAGGATTTTTTTTTAGTCATTTGAGTGAGTGTAAGTATAAATTAGGGGGAATTACAGATAACGAGAGTAAGTCAATTTAGTTTTGGATGTGTTCATGATACAAAAAAAAAGAGAATTAGGTGGTTTTCATTTAATTAGCTGATGATGGGGTGTTCAGATTTATGGTCATGAGTTAACTGGCATGAACTAAGCATGTTGTATTTTATGTAGTATATTTACTAGTGTAGAGCATTTTAAAAATGAACTGATGATATAATTAAAGTACCTAACTGTATACCTCAAATATATCACCCCTCAATTTGCCTTTAAGTTAGGTTAAGTAAAATTAGGTTAGTTAAAGTTAGGCTAGGGAAAGATAGGTTTATCTATGAACATTTTTGCTGTGATGAATAAACGGCAAGATCCATAAGTACATATATTAATGTGGGCGGCAGTAAGTCGAAGAGTAACCCCACAGTACAATATTCAGGTGCCATTGTGTACCTCAGTCAGTGGGTTGGGGGTTAAGGGGTGGATGCCAAGAGCTATAGATCAATCCCCAGAAAAACACACAGGTTATTATTTAATTAATAAAAGGTGTTAAACTCATATGGGTCATACAATGCCGAGCAGTCAAAGAATATTTATGACAAGACATTTTTGACATATTAAGCTGTATTTATATTAAATTTACAAATGTTAGATTATAATTATTACAATTATAACCAAGAGCTAAACCCACTGGGGTCTACAAATTTTATGAAGTAGAAAGAATATTATATTCATGGGAAAGCGCTAAGCCTGTAGGAGTCAGAGAGCACCAGGGAAGTGGGAGGTAACCAGGTGAACCCTTGGATCAAAAGCACTTCATAAAGTGCCCCCTTAGTGGGTATTATGTGAAAACTCAATAATTATGACCCATAATAATTAACACCACTGGAGTATGTCTTGTGTACACTACCGTGCAGGGAGCCCCCTGCCTGGCACGGTGTTGTGGCTTCTCCCCTTATTTAAGGTGGTACAACTGGCAGGGTTGTTAGCAAGGTGTGGTACAGTGTACCTGTGTGGTGTAGGGGCACACCAGGTAACACAAATGTCACAATCCTTACACCATAACACTGTGACGTCACCACCACCAGGGACTCGCCCGTAGCTCAGAGGTCCCACCCTCACCATGTATAATTTGAAGTAAGTTTATTATAGTACAGATTCACATAAGTACAGTTATCATACATAGTGTAACTTAAGTAGGGTAACCCAAAAAACGTCAGACAAAGTGACTTATTTACAATGGAAATAAGTCACTTTGACCTTTTTGGGGGGAACGGGGTTTTTACCCTAGGAACCCAATATATGATAATTGTACTATTTGCCTGTGCCTAAATAAACTTTTATACTTGTGTATAATAATTGTACTTATGTGTGCCTGTGCCTAAATATACTTATGTATAATAATTGTACTTATGTGTACCTGTGTCTAAATACATTTACTTATTTATTAATAGTTTTACAGAGTAAATTGCGTACAATTTCACCTAGGATAACCCAGTCAAGTCAATCAACAGTGACCTCAGGTCCGGGTCTCACGAGATTCATTATTTATTCCTTCAAATGCAAAATATTAGATGGGTTTACTTTGTGCAAATGGTGAGAAATGTAACTTAACCTAAAGAAATCCATCGTAACAGCCTAATGCAACTTTATTAACCTAGGCTAGAATACTGCTGTACATTAACATCCCCATTCAAGGCAGGTGAAATTGCAGATCTAGAGAAAAGTACAGACATCTTTGTCTACATTATATGTACCATTCTTTATATTCCATGCTTCTTTGTTTACATGTCTTTATTTGCATTTCATGTATCTTTGTTTACATAACATGCGTGTTTGTTTACATTACATCCATCTTTGTTTACATTCCATGCGTCTTTGTTTACATTCCATGCGTCTTTGTTTACATTCCATGCGTTTTTGTTTACATTCCATGAGTCTTTGTTACATTCCATGAGTCTTTGTTACATTCCATGAGTCTTTGTTTACATTCCATCCATCTTTGTTTACATTCCATCCATCTTTGTTTACATTCCATGAGTCTTTGTTTACATTCCATGCGTCTTTGTTTACATTCCATCCATCTTTGTTTACATTCCATGCGTCTTTGTTTACATTCCATGCGTCTTTGTTTACATTCCATCCATCTTTGTTTACATTCCATGCGTTTTTGTTTACATTCCATGCGTTTTTGTTTACATTCCATGCGGTTTTTTTTACATTCCATGCGTCTTTGTTACATTCCATGAGTCTTTACATGCATCTTTGTTTACATCATACAAATATATATATATATATATATATATATATATATATATAATATATATATATATATATATATATATATATATATAAATATATATATATATATATATATATATATATATATATATATATATACTAGGAATTCGCAAGAGCAGGCGAAATATTCACAAACACTGATCTCTGGCCGACGGAGACTCGAACCTACGAACCTTGTGACAGGAACGCAGTGCTTTACCGACCGTACCACACAGTGTGGTACGGTCGGTAAAGCACTGCGTTCCGTCACAGGTTCGTAGGTCGAGTCCGTCGCCAAGATCAGTGTTTATATATATATATATATATATATATATATATATATATATATATATATATATATATATATATATAGGCAAACAATCGCAGACAGGCGATATTAACTATGCAAGACAAGCCACGGCCTGAGAAAAGCTGCGGCCAGTGACAGACCCGCACTGCCTTACTCTTAGAAAACTTCCCTCCTTCAGTTGCTGCCTTGCAACATTGCATAGCTCTTGATGACGCACTGAGAAGTGTGAAAGTACTTAAGCTAAAGATTTCCACCCCTTGGCTTGTCTTGCATATATATATATATATATATATATATATATATATATATATATATATATATATATATATATATATATATATATATATATATATATATATATATCAGATAAAGTTTTATTTTCTTGTAGTTTTGTTAGAGATATATTAATTGAAAATTAAAATTAAAATGTTTATTTCCTTGCAAATCTTACAATGTGTGGTTTACATGTTATAAAATATTAATTACAAAGAAGGCCACTAGCATGCCTAGGCATTTCGGGCAGACTAATACTAATTCTTACTCTATATTGACACAGGTTATGGATCAGTACATTTTAACATACCTTATTACATACTGATATAAAAGTTATGTGACTGAATTGATTAATTAGAGTTATAATAGTGAGGTTGTACAAAACATACAACAATATTACAATTGGTAAATTTAGTAATGGGAATGGTTTTGTCTTGGCATGATACACTGTTTCTATTAAAGCTCCTATATTGGGAGAGTATCTTAGGCAAATTTAGGACTAACTTAAGCTTTATTAGGCAATAGCTATATTAGGAATTTTGTTTACTGTCATTTGAGTGAGTGTAAGTATAAATTAGGGGGAATTACAGATACCGAGAGTAAGTCAATTTAGTTTTGGATGTGTTCATGATACAAAAAAAAGAGAATTAGGTGGTTTTCATTTAATTAGCTGATGATGGGGTGTATTAGGGAGATACGATGTTTCTTAACAGTAGTTTTGAAAATGGTGGTTGAGTCTGCGGTTCTATAGTTTTCAGGCAGGGAGTTCCAGATTTTAGGCCCTTTTATATACATTGAATTTTTGTAGAGATTTAGCCGGACACGAGGAATGTCATTGGGTTTATATGTATAATTACTTTATACTCACCGACCCTGGCGAGCTTCACTTGTTGTTTATTTCAAAACAAACCGCTGGTGTGCTGAAGTAACCTCTAGTAAAGTGCAAGTATCTTGAAGAATTAGTAAATAAGTAAGTTTATTTAGCAACAGGTACACATAAGTACAATTATCACACATAATGTAAATTACCTAAGATAAAAAGAAAATCAAATTGACTTATTTCCACTGGGGTCCTTGTAATACGTATCTTATTATTTAAACCTTAGAAATTAAAACAGCTAAGTCACTCAATTGTGTAAAAATCAGCTACAGTAAAAGGAGATACAATAGTAATTAAGTAAACTTGAGTTATTTACACTAACATTAAACGGAGGATCAGCTTCCAATAATAAAACTTAGCTATACTGTACAAGAAATCACTCCTCCCTTTCAAGTTCATTTTGTTTCTCATACAATACACAGATAATGTAGTTTACATATAATAAAAATATTAAGCAAGAATAATACCAATAGTATACATTGCATTTAGGGCAGACTTCGTACATGTACTTGTAGTAAATAAAATTATTATTATTATTAAAAACTACTTAAGAACGAGACATTATTAAGTAGGATTTCTTATGCAGTTCCCCTCAAGGGAGGTTCCTAGACGCTGGTGAGGGGCTCTTGATCCAGGGAATTGGATCTGTGCTCCAGTTGCCTGAATTAAGCCTGAATACCTTCCGTCATCCCCCACAGACGTATAATCCTACGGGTTTAGCGCTTCCCCTTTATTATAATAATAAATTCTTATGCAGTTAACTACAATTAAGAGTAAGATTCTTTATTTCAGCAATGTTTGTACAGAGGAGAATGACATTTTGGTGTGCATGCAGAAAGTACCTTAATATGCAGAGCATTTCGATTGAATATCTTATTAGTACATGCTAGATGACTTTTATCAAATTGTTTTCACAATTACATGTTTGATTATGATTATGGGTAATGAGGATTCTAGTAAATTAACATAATATGAACACATTCAATGTTTTAATGGTTGTGAGGATTATAGATAGAATAAGATTATATTGTTTTCCATATATTTGTGACAATGAGAATATGGATATACAGTGGAACCTCGGTTTTTGTATGCCCCAGTTTTCGTAGGATTCGGTTTTCAATGACTTTTTTGTCAAAATTTTGTCCCAGTTTTCGTACATCCGCTCGGTTTTCGTAGAGTTGAAAATGGTCCATACCAAACGCATCCGCGTAACTTGGCCACTCAAGCACCCACACAAAGCATCCCATGCATTCGTGACTCAGTCTGCCTTTGTTTCTCATTGAGTGAGCATCACCCCATGTGTTCATCCAAAACATTTTGTAATAATCCATTGTTTTTTGTGCTTGTTTATTGAGTGTGACTGCTAAATAAGCCACTATGGGGCTGCAGCTGAGGAAATTACTTCAGAGGAGGAGGAAGAGAGAGGGGAGAATGTGCCTTCTTCAGTGATTAAGGACATGTGTGCAAAGTGGAGTAAGTTGCAAAGTTTTGTGGAGAAATATCACCCTAACAAAGCTGTTGCAAGCTGTGTCTGCAACATGTTCAATGACAATGCCCTGTCCCATTTTAGGCAAATCTTAAGAGATGCCAGAAACAGATCTCTCTGGACAGATTTTTTGTGCGACAGGGGTACAGTGACTCTCAAGCTGGTCCTAGTGCCAGTAAATGACAGGAGGGAAGTAACCCCAGATAGGGCCTTGATACCTGAAGTCCTTATGTAAGGGGATTCCCCTTCCAAATAATAACCTCTTCTCCCTCTTCCCTCCTCGCCGTCTTCCATACGCCAACAAGAGTCTTCAATAAAGGTAAATGTGATGTTAAATGTTCATTTATCCATTTCATTAGTCATTTATATTTATTTCTCATTGTTTTCTGTATGTAAAACTATAGTTATTCTCTATAAAATCTATTTTTTGTTAATATTTTGGGGTGTCTGGAATGGATTAATTGGATTTACATTATTTCTTATGGGAAATATTGCTTCAGTTTTCATACGATTCTGTTTTAGTCAGACTTTTTAGAACGGATTAATCACAAAAACCGAGGTTCCACTGTATATAGTTTTCACATGTTTAGTCAATGTTGATGTGTTTTTCAACAGTAATTTTGAAAATGTTGGCTGAGACAGTGATTCTGGAGATTTCCTGCAGAGATTTCCAGATTTTGGGCCCTTTTATGTACATTTAATTTTTACAAAGATTAAGCAGGACACTGGGTATGTCATAGAGATTTTTGTGCCTAGAATTATGTCTATGGGTCCTGTTGCAACTATCAAGAAAGTGCTTCAGGTCGAGATTAATATTAGAATTTATTGTTCTGTAAATGTAGAATGCACAGTAGTAAGAGTGAATGTTTTGCATAGTAAGTAGATTTAGGTCTTTTGAAGAGTTGGGGGAGGTGTTGTGTAGCAGTGGACTGTATGATCATTCATACTGCAGCTTTTTGTTGAGTTATTATTGGCTTAAGGTGATTTGCTGTTGTGTATCCCGAGGCACAAATAGCGTAAGTGAGGTAGGGGTAGACCAGTAAATAGTATAATGTAAGTAGTGCTGTTTGTGGTACATGATAACATATCTTTGAGAGGATGTCAGCTGTTTTGGATACTTTTTTTATATTAAATGTATAAGAATGGTAGCTAAATGAACAATGGTGCAATTTTAAAAGTATGCCATATTATTTCAAACTAATAAGAATTATCTATAAGAAGAAGAAGCCTTTAAGTCTACACGTATACTTAAGTGTAATATGTAAATCTCTAAGTCTATACGTATCCTGAAAGTAGAAGAATAAGCCTCTAAAGTATGCACTTAATTACTAAGTATACTGCTAGTATCATCAAGAAGCTTCCTGCACATATCCCAAATGTGGGAGAAGCTGTGCTAGTGTCTTGATTTTTAATTTTTTTAGATTATACAATTTAACTGGAAGATTCATATAGTCAATGAGCCATTCAAAGGTTTGGGTGAAAAGTATGGGTAAATATAACACCTGCCCTAGTTACCCATCAGTAAATAGATGCCTGGGAGTGCTGTATGACCCTATTGGGTTTAGCACTTAGCTATGACTGTTATAATAATAATTGATGCCTGGGGGTTGCATCCTGGGGAAGACTTTAAAGACTCCCCCTAAAAAAAAAAAAAATGGGGTTAATCTAATTAAATTTTTCTTGGTTTCGCATTGAAAATGTAATTTAATATTTTTTTTAAGTTGAGCAATGCTGGATGTGACATGTCAGAGCAGAATGCAGTTTAGTGTATGTAATTAGATATTTGCATGCATGTTACTGCATATACATAATTCAAGTTAGTCTGAGCAAGTTTTAAATCTTTGGGTCCGTTTTAACTTTCATCTGATAGTACCTTTGTAAGAGACCTCAGTGAAAATATGTAAGTCACATTGTTTGACATAATTTGGTTATCTTAGGTTAAATCTACATGATGTACTTTTTTTACATGCTCATAATGTGTGTGCCCCCAAGAACAATGTAAGGATTTTTTTTTATATAGGAAAGGCATGAATAGGACTTTAAAAGTTCCAGTATAGTTAAGCTTTGCCCAAAGTAATGTGTGTGATTATGGGGATTTCAGACAGTATATAAACACACTGTAAACTTACAATTACTGTAGTATCCTTAGAAAGTAAAATTATTTTATTTTTTATGTTGATCCCAAATTTAACTCAAGTATTATTTCTGTATTATTTCAAGTATTATTTCAAGTATTATTTCTGATGTACATGCTTACCCAAATGTACATCAGGTGTTTAGTAAATTACAGTATTTTTGTTTCTTACAAATGAAATACGTACTGTAATGATGCTATTATTAAATAGAATTTACATTCTTTAAGAAAAAAGCCATAAATTGCAATATATAATTTCTAATGTGTGCCACAGAAATATGCCTCGTAAGAAGCTGTCACGTGTTCCCACTCGGGCTAAACCAACAATTCCAGATGACTCTATAATTGAGCCAGACATGGAACTAGAACAGAAGAAAGCGAAGCTCCAACTCCTCCTAGAAGACTTTGATCATGAAGGTCAGTTTCAAAATGGTTGAGCAAATAAGTTAAAATAGGATTTATTGTTTCATATTTAATTTTTGCTGCACAGTTTCAGACATTTACACATTTCTGTGTGCATATGTATGCACTTGCCTGTATGTGCTCACATGTACTGAATGTGGTTGCAGAGATCGAGTTCTAGCTCCTTGCCCCACCAGGTACATATTATATTTTTATTTTAACACAGCAGCTATCTCTCACCAAGGTAGCAACCAAGAAAGAATAAACATTTATTATTTCACCAATCATTCATTAGCTGTCCTATTAGAATTGCACAGATATCAGCAATTCAAATGACCCTCCAAATTGTAACATCCCCATTCCTCCTTCAGGGTGCAGGTAATGTACTTCCTACCTCTAGGATTCAAGTCTAGCGAACTGGTTCCTCTAATTCCCTTCATAACAGTTACCTTTCTCACAATGCAACACCATATCAAGCCATAAGTACCACTTGTCTCCATTCAGTCTCATATAACAGGCTCATACAAGCCTGCTGGATGCTTAAGTACCTAGCACTTCCTAGGATGACCCTTCCCTCTCCTTCCCTCCACCCCAGCTTTATACACCCTCTTGGTCATTCTATTCTCCTCCATTCTTTCTAAATGTCCAAACCACTTCAATAAACTCCTGGCCCTTTGAATTATACCTTTGGTAACCTCACAATGTCTTCTAATTGCTGTACTCTAAATTCTCAATGTTCTTCACATCACACATTTACTTCGAGCCTCCTTGCTGCAACTTTTAAAGCCCATGTCTTGCATCTATGTACAAATGTTAGTACACTACTATACTCTGATAGATTTTCCTTGTTGGTGTCAGTGGATTGGAAGACTAAATGAATGCTGTAATCAGGGCTAAGGGACTAAAAATTCATGATTGCTTGATACATGCTGTAAGGGATCACCAAGAGTCCTTTATGGCTATTAAGAGATGATATGACAAAATCCTTTGGCATCAAAGCTTGCATGATATTAAGGTAACTGGAGAATCTGCAAGTGCTGATCATGATGCTGCTGCAACGTTTCAACATGAAGAAGGGGAGGAAGTGTGTCTTAGTGTTGAGGGCCTGGCTGTAAAGAGGTTGACAGAATTGTTTACAGAGACTGAGAGACTTTTTTGTATTTGACCCTAGCCACATAAGAGCCTCGAAGTTCAACTGTCAGCCTGAAGGTGTGCATTCAGAAGTAAATGACAACTCTTTGCATGTGCCTTCTCCAGATGTTACCCTGCTTTCTACATGTGACCAGTTTCACCTTTACAACTCTTCACCATCCTCTACTTTAAATAATACAGAGGCCCATGTTAGCTGATAGGAGGAAAAGAGGAAACATGATAACTACACATGTTATAAGATGACATGAAAGAGTTGACAAAAGATTCCTTAGTACCTGCAGCAGGGATAACAGGAGGCTACAGTCAAAGTGGAGCCAAAGGGATAATAGGGAATTTTTGGTCTCAGAGTGGTTGACCACTGAAATGATTAAGAGAAGGTAGTAAGTACTTCAACCATTGTAAATTTAAAAAAATGCATGATGCTCCTGTAGCTACAAATAGGTAATTACATCAGCTAGACTTTCATCACCACTCATTCACATCCACCTGTGTTTGTGTGTCCTTTGCTGTTGATGAGTACCATTGCATATTACATATTGAAAGTGATGTACAGGGGAACCCTGGTTTTCGTCCTTAATCCGTTCCAGAAGGTCGGTCGAAATCCGAAATGGACGAAAACCGAAGTAATATTTCACATAAGAAATAATGTAAATCCAATTAATCCGTTCCAGACACCCAAAAATATTAACAAAAAATACATTTTATAGAGAATAACTATAGTTTTACATACAGAAAACAATGAGAAATAAATGTAAAGCACTAATGAAATGGATAAATGAACATAAAGTGGTTATTGTATGTATACTATAGTACACACTTACCTTGGAGGAGATGCTGGCAGAGGTTTAGGGTGGTGGAAGGTATGTTGTCAGTGGCCCTATAAACCTCCAACAACATTGGAGGAGTTAGTTTCGTGTCGTCCTTTTTCTATCGCTTAATTGCTTAACATACTTGCTACACTCTTAATTCTACACTTTATCGTTGGCTGGCGCTATAGCCTTTATCGACTCCTGCTGCTTTAGTATCGTACATATCGTAGAATCACTGAAGAATTCTATCGTCTTTCTTGCCTTCTTTATCAAAGGGCTGGCACTCTGAACTTTCTTTAGCCCCATGGTGGCTTATTTTGCAGTCGCACTCCATAAACAAGCACCAAAAACAATGGATGAATGCGCGGAGTATTGTTCACTTGACGAATGACAGAGGCAAACTGAGTGAGGTACGTGTGAGTGGCGGCATCCCGGGCAGGCTGACGCGTCTGATACGGACGATTTCCGAGTGGATGTATGAAACCCGGAGTAAAAATTTGCTGAAAAAGTGGTCGAAATCCAAATTGTACGATATTCGGACTGGACGAAAACTGGAGTTCCACTGTATTTAAATGGGCCATGCATCCCTATGTTTTACATGTTAAACTGGGTTTATTTTGTGTGATTTTGCTTTATACACCATGACACAGGAATACATCTGTTGCATAAAGTGAGAAACACTTGTACTGTTTTTCCACTCAAACTTCATCTCATTATCTGCATATTATTCTGTAGTATTGTTGGATTCTCACTGATACACCATTTCCATGTTATAATTATTTTTATTATGTTTGGTTCCTTTATATTAACATTCAATAATGTTTCTTAGGATTATTTTTATATTTCTTGCCTTTAAAAATTGCCTCGCCATGTGAAGTGAGAGCTTTAGCCACCAGGCCACGGGGCACAGTGTGTTATACACTTTAGCCTAAGGTTCAAGGCTTATTGTTGCTTTTCCTGCAAAGTTTAAGGTAATTTTCACAAGAGACCAGTCACTTTCTTGTGGCCTTAAGTTTATTGTGTACTGTACTGTATGGTTCATTTATGCTTGAAGCACTGTAATGCTATTAATTGTAATGACTCATTAATATGATCTCTAAATTCTGGTTGTAAAACATTTAAATTGCAGTTCAAAAACGTATTGAGCTTATGGAAATGGAGAGTTCGTCAGTTATAGAATCCATTTGCCGTTTGTACAAGACTGGTCTTGTACGGTATTCAGAAAAGACCAAAAACATGGTGTGGAAAGATTACGTTAAAGAGGTTAGTAAGCATTACTTGTATGTTGTATTAATGTTACTTCTTGGTATCTATCAAGCAATTGTCCTAGGGATCGCTGCCCTTGCATTCCAGTCTTTCTTTAGTCCTCTGGGTTGATGGCCTGACCCACCTAGGTTGTTGTCTACCAGAGGCAGTACTACCTGAATAATTGGGGAAACACTCTCTTAAGGGATTGTCTTTCTGTAAATTTTGTGAAAACTTTAAAATTGAAAACAAAACTTCATTTACATAATATACAGTATTGTTATTCTGTTACAAAAAAGCTTATGTACTATTTTACTGTCTAACCTCAATCTTTCATGGAAGTGGTCATCTACTACTACTATACCCATGTACAACAGTACAAGACTTTTATCATTCTGGCTCTTTTGTGTATGATGGGGCTGTCAATGACTTTTTTATTGTTTCATATACTCATTCTGTACAACAATGAGATGAGTTTTCATAATCACAGTACTGTTATGAATACCTGTGATCATCTTAACACAGCTTTGACCATGGGCTGCCACACTTTCTAATCTACTTCTCTTTAATGTACAGTAATAAACAGTTGGCTTGTTAACCTCAAAATGCTCTGCTACTAAGGCATAAGTTTCTCTTTTGTTTTATGTTAAAACCTTGTGCATTTCATTATCATACTGATTTTCTTATTTCTTATATTTTATGTCATATCTTTTCAGTACAAAAAAAAATATCTTTTTCAGGTGAAAGTTCCTTTTTTGTTATTAATTGCAATTGTCTTCTTGATCCCATTTTTTTATTTTTTTTTGCTAGGCTACATTCTTAGTATTCATCTTTTTTTTTTTTTTTTTGCATGAATATACCTTATTATGGACTGTGGAAATTGGATATTCTGTATAAATTTGTACATGGGATTTAAAAATCTTTTCCCTTTCAACATCCAAATCATTCTATTTGAATGGTTTGAAATTTCACACCTGTATTAAAAGACATTATTCTTGACAGTATAAAAACATCCTTCCCAGCTATTAAATATCTTACAAGCTTGATCCATTAACTTTTTTTCCACAGAATAATGGAGAAAATAGTTCATCAGTAAGGAACAGTATTGCTGATGTGATCAGCTCTGCTGATAATATACTTCAGTCTGCTGCTAAGAAGCGAGGCCGCAAACCGAAAGGGCTGTGTGGTACTGGCAATGCCTTTGTTACTCCTGCAGCTGGAACTAGAAGTAAGTGTTTTTGTTACTGAGAAAGATTTGCAGTAAACATTAACAATTCAAGGACAAACTGAAATCAAAGATTTTCTTATCCGGTTTGGCACTGTCTCACCACTGTATTCCTGAAACCTTATTTTTCCTAGGACTTCCCATCTGAGTAAGTATTCATAAAAATAGTGGAAGTTGCCAGAAAGACCTGTGTAAACACACTTCTAGACTGGTCTATTACCCTTGTGCTGATATAGGTATTACCTCTGTGTACTTCTTCATTGTCTCGTTGCATCATATTGATTGCCTACTGAATGCTAGTCTCTTACTTTATTTATATAATGGGACTAATAGAGTATAAACGTCACCTTGTACAATGTAGATCCTATGGTAATTATCATTGTTGATCCCTTTTCTAAAACTTGCACTATTTGCTTTACTGTTCACACACTTATCCTCACAATTATAACCAAAATACATCTTGCATAGTCTTCACAGAATGGTAATTTCCTTGTAATACCTGTACTGCTTATTACCTTCTTAAAGTTACTGTTATTACTATTACTGCATGTCCACTTTTCTGGCATCCGGGGCCTTCTTCACAGGTGCACACAGATTTTGTGTGCACTTGTGGAGAATAACCATCATTACCATCATTTATTAAAAGCTGTTCCATTCATTCATGGTAATTTCTTAATTATAACACTGTAATTATGGCAGTTTGTTCCTCTTATTTTGATGTTTTCTGGAAATTCTTCTGCCCATTTGCAGTCATTATCTTAATAATATTGTACTGATTTTTTTTCCATAATATGTACCTCAATGCTTTTAAGTAAGAGACAGCTGTTCTAATTTTGTTTACCTGTTTCTTTCTCTCTCTCTCTTCCTTTTCTTATCTCTTTCCACTACAAGGCTTTGTGAGTTTTCATTACTCCTTTTTAATTTTCTAGCACCATTTTTACACTTATTAAGGTATATATTATTGTTTGTAATAAACTATTCAATCCTTTCACTGTCTTTTACGTAGATCTACGGTATTGATGCCAGTGCCCTCAAATATGCTCTGAGCATTAAATTTTGTCCTAGACATAAAAGAATGGGTCTGTGGTGAGTGTGCATAGTACAAAAAAAATCTTGCCCCACTACATGATGGGAAAAAGCAAGCCTTTGACTGTCTTTGATTTAAAATAATGACTTGGAGGTGTGTAAAGGTAGAAAGTTGAAAGCGAACATAGATAAGAGTAAGGTGATGAGGGTATCAAACGATTTAAATAAAGAAAAATTGGATATCACATTGGAGAGAGGGATTATGGAAGAAGTAAATGTTTTCAGATATTTGGGAGTTGACGTGTCAGTGGATGGGTTTATGAAGGATAAGGTTAACCATAGAATTGATGAAGGAAAAAAGGTGAGTGGTGCATTGAGGTATCTGTGGAGACAAAAAACATTATCCATGGGGGCAAAGAAGGGAATGTACGAAAGTATAGTGGTACCAACACACTTATATGGGTGTGAAGCATGGGTTGCAAATGCTGCAGTGAGGAGGTGGCTGGAGGCAGTGGAGATGTCCTGTCTAAGGGCAATGTGTGGTGTAAATATTATGCAGAAAATTCGGAATGTGGAAATTAGGAGAAGGTGTGGAGTTACTAAAAGTATTTGTGAGAGGGCTGAAGAGGGGTTGATGAGGTGGTTTGGTCATTTAGAGAGAATGGATCAAAGTAGAATGACTTGGAGAGCGTATGAATCTGTATGGGAAGGAAGGCGGGGTGGGGTCGTCCTAGAAAAGGTTGGAGGGAGGGGGTAAAGGAGGTTTTGTGGGCGAGGGGCTTGGACTTCCAGCAAGCATGTGTGAGCGTGTTAGATAGGAGTGAATGGAGACGAATGGTTTTTGGGACCTGACGATCTGTTGGAGTGTGAGCAGGGTAACATTTTGTGAAGGGATTCAGGGAAACCAGTTAATTGATTTAGTTGGACTTGAGTCCTGGAAATGGGAAGTACAATGCCTGCACTTTGAAGGAGGGGTCTGGGATAGTGACAGCTGGGAGGGACTATTCTCAGCTGTCGTATCTGAGCGCCTCTGCAAAGACAGTGATTATGTATGAGTGTGGTGAAAGTGTTGAATGATGATGAAAGTATTTTCTTTTTGGGGATTTTGTTTCTTTTTGGGTCACCCTGCCTCGGTGGGAGACGGCCGACTTGTTGAAAAAAAAAAAACTTGGAGGTGTTTTCTAGGATGGTTTTATTGGCTGTTTCTTGTGATTAACTAATAGAATGAAAGAATACTACTGAAATAGAGATGATTTTGGTTGGGTTCAGGACCAGACGCACAGTTGCTTGAAATTGGTCTCAAAGTAGTGAAAATGTTTGATTTTTGACAATTTTCATGAGAATGGGGAAGTACCTACCCTTCTTGGCCAATCTGCAGGTCTTCAATTATTGGGACCCCTACTAGGTCTGATTCAATTATTGGGATGCCCTCGACCATGACCAATCATTCTTTGTTATATTTTATTATTGGAGAAATAGGGTAAACCTTTGTTTGTGATGAATTCAAAATGTAGGGCAGTGTAATATAGGAGAGGCCTTGGGACATATACTATTTAGTGGCTGGAATGCCTAGTGTTTATTTTGGACTTTGCTTTTAAATTGGATTTTTTTAAAAATTTTGTAAAATTGGCCAATCTACCTAATTTTGTGCATTTTATAGGGTTGTTCTGATAGATGAATGGTTGGCTTCATGTGCTTAATCAATAGAACAGAAGGCATACTGGCAAACTAGCTAAGAATTTGGTCAAATTGAGCCTTAAAATAGGACTCGAATTCAAAATAATGAACTGTTTTATTGCAAAATTAAAAATACCGGATGCTACAGTGTATATTAACCTCTTTAAAGGTGTAAGAATGAATCGACAGAAAGCTGTTCTGGGTGTAAGCCAGTCTGACAACTTGCTAGCGCCACCACCCACCACTTCCAGGGTTCTTCGCACAAAGAAATTGGTAAGTTTGTTTACAGTAGTTTGTTTACAGTAGTTCAATATTATTCATTTGTTTTTCCAGTTAGATTTTTTGTTGTAAAACATGTGTTCATTTCATCCTTACTCCTGAATTAAGGTCTCCTGCACAGGGTAACCTATGAAAGATTTGACTGCATAGTATCTCTCAGACCATCACATTGATTTCACTCTTTCTCAACATCTTATGAACCAGTGGGTTGGCTTCTTATGTGCTATGGAGAAACCAGTGGAACCATCTTGGGTCCATCATGGGTTGTGCCCAGCCTGCGAAGTGAAACAATGGCGAAGATAGGTTTGGATTATTATTTATATTTTGAGAATTTTTTTTTATATTATTGTTTGGTGAATGTGAGGGTTTTTCACTTTCTGTACTACTGTATATTCCAATTTTTTTTTCTGAAATGCTGCCTTAGATCATCTTTTCCTTTTTTATAATCTACTATATACAGTAATTTGGGTGTTTGTCTGCTCTTCTTGTGTCCATTCACTATGTCATTCTAAGCAACATGTGTTACTTCCATTGGAACATCCCTACTCTTTCCAAGTGAGATTAGATGGTCTGTTGAATTTTTTCCCCCTTATTTCTTAGTGAATACAGTGGTAATTATGGTTAGTATTGACCCTAAGTTGCCTTCTCATTCTTGTTCCTTTTAATGTGCTGATTCATGAAGAAACTAGTTATTACACTGAAAAATTTGCCTGAACATATATTTACTGTTTCATCCTCATAGGCTATCCTGCCTATTTCCTTTTTCTGTACTGTAGTTTGAATTCTTCGCTCAAAGAATCCTTAGATGCTGCTGTGTGGCAATCCATTGTTTATTTAAGGGTGGAAAACCTACCTTCACAGCTTATGTGATCTTCAAATGTTTACAGGGTGAACTGGTAAGCCAGGAAAAGGACTCAGTGAAATGACCAAATGCTGCACTGAGTTGGTCAAGAGAAATGCTTGTATTTCTCCTGACAAACAAAATATCAGCTACCCTTATAGGGATTTTAGTAGGTTTCACAGTTGCTTTTCATTATTGTATCATGCAGTTCTTCACTGGCCTTGTTCATTTGTTCTTTCCCATATGTTGATAAATGGTGTATTGTATGCATATTTAATTCTAAATTTTTATATTTTTTTTTCTCTCAAAAATTGAGACTAAAATTTCAATACAGTAGGACCCCCATATCTGCGGGGTATACATTCCAAGGACCTGCCACGGATAGTAGCAACCCTTATACAGTGGACCCCCGAGTTTCGTAAAAACTTCACTCCTGAAGTCTGCTCAAGTGCCATTACCGAACGAATTTACTCCCTTAAGGAAAAATTTCACGTAGGTTAGTCTATTTCAGACCCCCAAAAATACACTTCCACAAGAACTTACAAAATTATACTTACATAATTGCACGATTTCCGGGGTATTCGTTAACCGAGGGTCCACTGTACATATAACTCCTATTAATACTTTTTTTTTTTTTTTTCAACAAGTCGGCCGTCTCCCACCGAGGCAGGGTGACCCAAAAAGAAAATATTTTCATCATCATTCAACACTTTCACCTCACTCATACATAATCACTGTCTTTGCAGAGGCGCTCAGATACGACAGTTTAGAAGCATATATGTATAAACATAAATCTTCTTCTTTCAACACGTCGGCCGTTTCCCACCGAAGTGGGGTGGCCCAAAATGAAAAACGAAAGTTTCCCATTTTACATTTAGTAATATATACAGGAGAAGGGGTTACTAGCCCCTTGCTCCCAGCATGTTAGTCGCCTCTTACGACACGCATGGCTTACGGAGGAAGAATTCTGTTCCACTTCCCCATGGAGATAAGAGGAAATAAGAACAAGAACTAGTAAGAAAATAGAAGAAAACCCAGAGGGGTGTGTATATATATGCTTGTACATGAATGTGTAGTGTGACCTAAGTGTAAGTAGAAGTAATAAGACATACCTGAAATCTTGCATGTTTATGAGACAGAAAAAAGACACCAGCAATCCTACCATCATGTAAAACAATTACAGGCTTTCGTTTTACACTCACTTGGCAGGACGGTAGTACCTCCCTGGGTGGTTGCTGTCTACCAACCTACTACCTAGGATAAACATAAATATAATACATAAAACATAATCCCTCCAAGCTCCCAATATCCCAAACCCCTCCTTTAAAGTGCAGGCATTGTACTTCCCATTTCCAGGACTCAAGTCCGGCTAACCGGTTTCACTGAATCCCTTCACTAAATATTACCCTGTTCACACTCCAACAGCTCATCAAGTCCCAAAAACCATTCATCTCCATTCACTCCTATCTAACACGCTCATGCACGCTTGCTGGAAGTCCAAGCCCCTCGCCCACATAACCTCCTCTACCCCCTCCCTCCAACCTTTTCTAAGACGACCCCTACCCCGCCTTCCTTCCCCTACAGATTTATACGTGCTCCAAGTCATTCTACTTGATCCATTCTCTCTAAATGACCAAACCACCTCAATAACTCCTCTTCAGCCCTCTGACTAATACCTTTAGTAACTCCACACCTCCTCCTAATTTCCACACTCCGAATTCTCTGCATAATATTTACACCACACATTGCCCTTAGACAGGACATCTCCACTGCCTCCAGCCGCTTCCTCGCTGCAGCATTTACAACCCAAGCTTCACACCCATTTAAGAGTGTTAGTACCACTATACTTTCATACATTCCCTTCTCTGCCTCCATGGATAATGTTTTTTGTCTCCACAAATACCTCAACACACCACTCACCTTCTTTCCTTCATCAATTCTATGGATAGCTACATCCATCATAAACCCATCTGATGACAAGTCAACTCCCAAATATCTGAAAACATTCACTTCTTCCATACTCCCTCTCTCCAATGTGATATCAAATTTTTTTTTATCTAAATCGTTTGATACCCTCATCACCTTACTCTTATCTATGGTCACTTTCAACTTTCTACCATTACACACCTTCCCAAACTCGTCCACTAACCCTTGCAACTTTTCTTTAGAATCTCCCATAAGCACAGTATCATCAGCAAAAAGTAACTGTGTCAACTCCCATTTTGTATTTAGTTCCCCATAATTTAATCCCACCCCTCACCCCAACACCCTAGCATTTACTTATTTTACAACCCATCCATAAATATACAGTGGTACCTCGAGTTACGATGGTCCCCAAAATCGCCCTTTTATGTAAGTTTATTTTTTTAAATGCTTTTGTAAGTATATTTTTGGGGGTGTAAAAGGACTAGTCTATTTTACATTATTCCTTATGGGGATAAATTCGTTTGGTAATGGCACTTGAACAGCATTCTCGAACGAAAAAATATCGTAACTCAAGGTACCACTGTATTAAACAACCATGGTGACATTACACATCCCTGTCTAAGACCTACTTTTACTGGGAAGTAATCTCCCTCTCTCCTACACACCATAACCTGAGCCTCACTATCCTCATAAAAACTCTTTACAGCATTTAGTAACTTACTACCTATTCCATACACTTGCAACATTTGCCACATTGCTCCCCTATCCACTCTATCATCTGCCTTTTCTAAATCCATAAATGCAATGAAAACTTCCCTACCTTTATCTAAATACTGTTCACATATACAGTGGACCCCCGAGTATCGTAATTAATCCGTTCCAGGAGCTAGTACTTAACACGAAGTTTACGAAATTCGAACCATTATTTCCCATAAGAAATAATGTAAATACAGTTAATCCGTTCCACAAAAAAATATTCACATATAAAATAATTAAAAACAATATATATATATATATTTTTTTTTTTTTTCAACAAGTCGGCCGTCTCCCACCGAGGCAGGGTGACCCAAAAAGAAAGAAAATCCCCAAAAAGAAAAAACTTTCATCATCATTCAACACTTTCACCACACTCATACATAATCACTGTCTTTGCAGAGGAGCTCAGATACGACAGCTGAGAAAAGTCCCTCCCAGCTGTCATTATCTCAGACCCCTCCTTTAAAGTGCAGGCATTGTACTTCCCATTTCCAGGACTCAAGTCCAACTAAATCAATTAACTGGTTTCCCTGAATCCCTTCACACAATGTTACCCTGCTCACACTCCAACAGATCGTCATGTCTCAAAACCATTCGTCTCCATTCACTCCTATCTAACACGCTCACACATGCTTGCTGGAAGTCCAAGCCCTCGCCCACAAAACCTCCTTTACCCCTTCCCTCCAACCTTTTCTAGGACGACCCTACCCCGCCTTCCTTCCCTACAGATTTATACGCTCTCCAAGTCATTCTACTTTGATCCATTCTCTCTAAATGACCAAACCACCTCAACAACCCCTCTTCAGCCCTCTGACAAATACTTTTAGTAACTCCACACCTTCTCCTAATTTCCACATTCCGAATTTTCTGCATAATATTTACACCACACATTGCCCTTAGACAGGACATCTCCACTGCCTCCAGCCTCCTCCTCGCTGCAGCATTTGCAACCCATGCTTCACACCCATATAAGAGTGTTGGTACCACTATACTTTCGTACATTCCCTTCTTTGCCTCCATGGATAACGTTTTTGTCTCCACAGATACCTCAATGCACCACTCACCTTTTTTCCTTCATCAATTCTATGGTTAACCTCATCCTTCATAAATCCATCCGCTGACACATCAACTCCCAAATATCTGAAAACATTTACTTCTTCCATAATCCCTCTCTCCAATGTGATATCCAATTTTTCTTTATTTAAATCGTTTGATACCCTCATCACCTTACTCTTATCTATGTTCACTTTCAACTTTCTACCTTTACACACTCTCCCAAACTCGTCCACTAACCTTTGCAACTTTTCTTTAGAATCTCCCATAAGCACAGTATCATCAGCAAAAGTAACTGTGTCAACTCCCATTTTGCATTTAATTCTCCAAAATTTAATCCCACCCCTCTCCCCAACACCCTAGCATTTACTTCTTTTACAACCCCATCTATAAATATATTAAACAACCATGGTGACATCACACATCCCTGTCTAAGACCTACTTTTACCGGGAAGTAATCTCCTCTCTCCTACACACCCTAACCTGAGCCTCACTATCCTCATAAAAACTCTTTACAGCCTTCAGTAACTTACTACCTATTCCATACACTTGCAACATTTGCCACATTGCTCCCTATCCACTCTATCATATGCCTTTTCTAAATCCATAAATGCAATAAAAACTTCTCTACCTTTATCTAAATACTGTTCACATATATGCTTCACTGTAAACACTTGATCTACACATCCCCTACCCATTCTAAAGCCTCCTTGCTCATCTGCAATCCTACTCTCTGTCTTACCTCTAATTCTTTCAATAATAACCCTGCCATACACTTTACCTGGTATACTCAGTAAACTTATTCCCTATAATTTTTACACTCTCTTTATCCCCCTTCCCTTTATATAAAGGAACTATACATGCTCGCTGCCAATCCCTAGGTACCTTCCCTCTTTCATACATTTATTAAACAAAAATACCAACCACTCCAGCACTATATCCCCCCCTGCTTTTAACATTTCTGTCATGATTCCGTCAATTCCAGCTGCTTTACCCCCTTTCATTCTACGTAATGCCTCACGCACCTCCCCCACACTCACATCCTGCTCTTCTTCACTCCTAAACGATGTTGTACCTCCCTGGCCAGTACATGAAATTATCGCCTCCTCTTTTCATCAACATTTAAAAGTTCCTCAAAATATTCCCGCCATCTACCCAATACCTCCAGCTCCCCATCTACTAACTCCCTACTCTGTTTTTAACTGACAAATCCATTCGTTCCCTAGGCTTTCTTACCTTGTTTATCTCACTCCAAAATTTTTCTTGTTTTCAGCAAAATTTCTTGACAGAGCCTCTCCCGTTCTTTCATCCGCTCTTCTTTTGCACTCTCTCACCACTCTCTTCACCTTTCTTTTACTCTCCATATACTCTGCTCTTCTACTAACACTTCTGTTTTGTAAAAACCTCTCATAAGCTACCTTTTTCTCTTTATCACACCCTTTACTTCTTCATTCCACCACTCACTCCTCTTTCCTCCTGCACCCACCCTCCTATAACCACAAACTTCTGCCCCACATTCTAATACTGCATTTTTAAAACTATCCCAACTCTCTTCAACCCCCCCACTACTCCTACTTGCACTAGCCCACCTTTCTGCCAATAGTTCCTTATATCTCACCCTAACTTCCTCCTCCCTTAGTTTATACACTTTACCTCTCTCTTACTTGCTGTTGCCATTTTCTTTTGTCCCATCTACCTTTTACTCTAACTGTAGCTACAACCAAATAATGATCTGATATATCCGTTGCCCTCTATAAACATGTACATCCTGAAGCCTACTCATCAACCTTTTATCCACCAATACATAATCCAACAAACTACTTTCCTTACTTGCTATATCATACCTTGTATATTTATTTATCCTCTTTTTCATAAAATATGTATTACTTATTACCAAACCTCTTTCTACACATAGCTCAATTAATGGCTCCCATTTACATTTACCCCTGGCACCCCAAATTTACCTACTACTCCATCCACAACATTTTTACCCACTTTAGCATTAAGATCCCCAACCACAATTACTCTCTCACTTGGTTGAAAACTCCCCACACACTCACTCAACATTTCCCAAAATCTCTCTCTCTCTCTACACTTCTCTCTTCTCCAGGTGCATAAACACTTACTATAACCCACTTTTCACATCCAACCTTTATTTTACTCCACATAATCCTTGAATTTATACATTTATATTCCTTCTTTACCTGCCATAACTGATTATTCAACATTATTGCCACTCCTTCTTTAGCTCTAACTCTATTTGAAACCCTGATCTAATCCCATTTATTTCTCCCCACTGAAACTCTCCTACCCCTTCAGCTTTGTCTCACTTAAAGCCAGGACATCCAGCTTCTTTTCATTCATAACATCTACAATCATCTCTTTCTTATCATTCGCACAACATCCACGCACATTCAAACATCCCACTTTGACGATTTTCTTCTTCTTCTTTTTAGTAAGCTATACAGGAAAAGGGGTTACTAGCCCATTGTTCCCGGCATTTTAGTTGACTTTTACAACACGCATGGCTTACGGAGGAAAGATTCTTATTCCACTTCCCCATGGATATGAAAGGGAAAAGCAAGTAGAACAAGAACTATTAAGATAAAATCAAAGAAAACTCAGATGAGTGTGTATACAATAAACGTGTACATGTTTGCGTAGTGTGACCTAAGTATAAGTAGAAGTAGCAAGACGTACCTGAAATCTTGCATGTTTATGAGACAGAAAAAAGACACCAGCAATCCTACCATCATGTAAAACAGTTTCAGGTTTCTGTTTCACAGTCACCTGGCAGGATGGTAGTACCTCCCTGAGTGGTTGCTGTCTACCAACCTACTACCTATATATATATATATATATATATATATATATATATACATTTACTTACCTTTATTGAAGAGTTGCAGGCATCTGGAAGATAGAGTAATGAGTAATGAAGGTCCTCTTGGGCATTTTCTTCCAAAACAGGCCTGTTTCATCACAATTAAACACTTGTTGGGGGAGGAATTCTTCAGCCTCTACGAAGGGGAATCCCCACTCCCTGCATGCCTGCTACACTCCCTGCATGCCTGCTAAACTCCCTGCATGAATGCTACACTCCCTGCATGCCTGCTACACTCCCTGCATGCCTGCTACACTCCCTGCATGAATGCTACACTCCCTGCATGTCTGCTACACTCCCTGCATGCCTGCTAAACTCCCTGCATGTCTGCTACACTCCCTGCATGCCTGCTAAACTCCCTGCATGTCTGCTACACTCCCTGCATGTCTGCTACACTCCCTGCATGCCTGCTAAACTCCCTGCATGAATGCTAAACTCCCTGCATGAATGCTACACTCCCTGCATGCCTGCTAAACTCCCTGCATGCCTGCTACACTCCCTGCATGAATGCTAAACTCCCTGCATGTCTGCTACACTCCCTGCATGCCTGCTAAACTCCCTGCATGAATGCTAAACTCCTGCATGAATGCTAAACTCCTGCATGAATGCTAAACTCCTGCATGAATGCTACACTCCCTGCATGAATGCTACACTCCTGCATGAATGCTACACTCCTGCATGAATGCTACACTCCCTGCATGAATGCTACACTCCCTGCATGAATGCTACACTCCTGCATGAATGCTACACTCCTGCATGAATGCTACACTCCTGCATGAATGCCACTCTCCCTGCATGAATGCCACACTCCCTGCATGAATGCCACACTCCTGCATGAATGCCACACTCCCTGCATGAATGCCACACTCCCTGCATGAATGCTACACTCCCTGCATGAATGCTGCACTCCCTGCATGAATGCTGCACTCCCTGCATGAATGCTGCACTCCTGCATGAATGCTGCACTCCTGCATGAATGCTGCACTCCTGCATGAATGCTGCACTCCTGCATGAATGCTGCACTCCTGCATGAATGCTGCACTCCTGCATGAATGCTGCACTCCTGCATGAATGCTGCACTCCTGCATGAATGCTGCACTCCCTGCATGAATGCTGCACTCCCTGCATGAATGCTGCACTCCCTGCATGAATGCTGCACTCCCTGCATGAATGCTGCACTCCCTGCATGAATGCTACCACAGGGGTGCCACTAGGAAGCTTCTTTAGACCCATGGTGACTTATTTCACAGTGACAATCACTAAAGCACCCAAAAAAACACCAAATGTAGTGTGAATGTTTGAAAGAGCGCGCTAGGTAATGTTCTCTCAATGGTAAACAACGCTTCACTGGAGGCGTCCTGCGTCTCGCGCAGGCGCGGAGCAGGCGGACAGGTCTAATACGTTACGAAACACGAGCGGTTTTACGATTCTCGAAATCGTAAAAAGCTTACGAAACACGATGTTTACGAAGTAAGACCCTTACGAAACTCGGGGGTCCACTGTATGTTTCACTGTAAACACTTGATCTACACATCCCCTACCCACTCTAAAGCCTCCTTGCTCATCTGCAATCCTACTCTCTGTCTTCTAATTCTTTCAATAATAACCCTACTGTACACTTTACCTGGTATACTCAGTAAACTTATTCCCCCTATAATGTTTACAATCTCTTTTGTCCTCCTTCCCTTTATATAAAGGAACTATACATGCTCTGCCAATTCCTAGGTATCTTCCCCTCTTTCATACATTTATTAAACAAAAATACCAACCACTCCAACACTATATATCCCCCTGCTTTTAACATTTCTGTCATGATCCCATCAGTTCCAGCTGCTTTACCCCCTTTCATTCTACGTAATGCCTCACGCACCTCCCCCACACTCACATCCTGCTCTTCTTCACTCCTAAAAGATGTTATGCCTCCCAGGCCAGTCCATGAAATTACCGCCTCCCTTTCTTCATCGACATTTAAAAGTTCCTCAAAATATTCCCGCCATCTACCCAATACCTCCAGCTCCCCATTTACTAACTCCCCTACTCTGTTTTTAACTGACAAATCCATTCGTTCCCTAGACTTTCTTAACTTGTTTATCTCACTCCAAAAAAAATTCTTATTTTCAGCAAAATTTCTTGACAGTGCCTCTTCCACTCTGTAATCTGCTCTTCTTTTGCACTCTCTCACCACTGTCTTCACCTTTCTTTTACTCTCCATATACTCTGCTCTTCTTATAACACTTCTGTTTTGTAAAAACCTCTCATAAGCTACCTTTTTCTCTTTTATCACATCCTTTACTTCATTATTCCACCAGTCACTCCTCTGTCCTCCTGCACCCACCTTCCTATAGCCACAAACTTCTGTATTTTTAAAACTATCCCAACCCTCTTCACCCCCCACTACTTATATACTTGCATTAGGCCACCTTTCTGCCAATAGTTGCTTATATCTCACCTTAACTTCCTCCTCCCTTAGTTTATACACTTTCACCTCTCTCTTACTTGCTGTTGCCATTTTCCTTTTGTCCCATCTACCTCTTACTCTCATGGGTTAGGACAAGAACACAGAGGGGGGAAAAGGCAAATAAAATAAAGAAGGACAAATACAAGCCAAAAGAAAAGAAAGAAAAGAAAACCCAGAGGAGAAAGAGGAGAAGGGGGAAGAGATAAAAGGGGAAGGAATCAGGTTAAGTTACAGGTTTTGCCTTCTCCGTGTACCGCAAGCCTATGCACAGTGGCATGTACATTCACTACTTCTCTTATCATGCCTCCTCTGTCAAGAAAAGTGTTATCTCCTTCTTTCTCCGTGCTCTCCGCATTTGTGATCCTCAGTTCCTTGAAGCAGAAATTTCCACTTCATAATTCATTTTCCCGCCTTGGCTACCCTTCCCATTTCATAGACTCTGCTTTCTCTTGTGTCAAACGGACTTTCTTCTCTCCTAAACCCTCTACTCCTGGGAACTCTCCTGTCCTCTGCCTTCCCTACATCTCTGGTCTCTCTAATCTCAACAACTCTCTCCGTTCCTTAGACATCAAACTTACCTTTCGCCAGACTAACACTTCGCACTAATCTAGTTCATACCTCCCCTCCCTCTATAGATTCTCCTGGTGTCTACTCTATTTCTTGCTCCTCCTGTCCTCTTCAGTACTTCAGAGAAACTGGCCGATCTCTTTCTGACAGACTTAGGGAGCACAAAAATAGTGTTAGGCTTGCCGACACTAATAATGCTCTTTTTTGTCATGTCAGAGATCACAGTCATCCTATTGATTGGTCTTCTGCTAAAACTGTCTACCCTACGTCTAACTTTCACAGTCGCCGTCTGGTTGAATCCTCCCTTATACACAACTTTCCCTGTATGAATCTTAGCCCTAGCTTTGTCTCTGTTGATGCTTTCCTCTCCCATTACATTGTTAAATGCTCCAAACTTCAGAACACCCGTGACTTAACCTGATTCCTTCCCCTTTTATCTCTTCCCCCTTCTCCTCTTTCTCCTCTGGGTTTTCTTTTCTTTCTTTTCTTTTGCCTTGTATTTGTCCTTTTTTATTTTATTTGCCTTTTCCCCCCTCTGTGTTCTTGTCCTAACCCATGCAGGCCACTAGCTTCATTGCAGTGCTCCTTACCTCTTACTCTAACTGTAGCTACAACTAAATAATGATCAGATATATCCGTTATCCCTCTATAAACATGTACGTCCTGAAGCCTACCCATCAACCTTTTATCCACCAATACATAATCTAACAAACTACTTTCATTACGTGCTATATCATACCTTGTATACTTATTTATCCTCTTTTTCATAAAATATGTGTTGCTTATTACCAAACCTCTTTCTACACATAGCTCAATTAAAGGCTCAACATTTATTATAAAGTTTAATTTCTAAATTATGCACAATAAGTGGAGATTTATCACTTTTTAACTGATGGGAAGCACCTCCGGCTTCTCTTAGGCTTTGAAGAACTGCCAGCTTCTCTACTTTTGTGCTTTGGGGCCATTATTATACAAAATTAAGAGGTATTTTTGGGCCACAGTAAACCATGGATACCGAATCAGTGGATACGAGGGTTCTACTGTATTTGTGTTTTGGATTTTAATTTCTGTAGTTTGTAGTATTTTATTTACCAGTTTTTACCAAGTTTCCTGAATCCTTTCCTACTCTCATCTACAAAACTGAAGTTATCCTAAAAATCTAACTTATACAGTGGAACCCCGAGTAACGAACACCTTGGAAATCGTACAATTATGGGTTGTAAGTGCTTTTGTAAGTGTTTTTTTGGGGGTCTGAAATGGACTAACCTACTTGACATTATTTCTTAAGGGAGTAAATTCGTTCGGTAATGGCACTTGAGCAGGCTTCTGAAATGAAGTTTTTACGTTACTCGGGGTTCCACTGTATAGAATATACACAAGTAACCTGCACTTAAGAGACTGACACTTATGATGACGTTTCAGTCTGACTTGTGACTATTACCTAGTCACACAGACTAGTTTATGGTCCAAGTCACACCAAAACATTGTCATAAATTTCTGGCTTCTAAGTGCGGGTTATTTGTGTATTGTTCCAATCACGGTATTGTGCCTCTTTATTTTTTATATGTAGAATGATTTTTCAGTTCGGTGTCAATTATGTTTGTTTTTGCTAATTTTTTTATTCTTCCTTATTTCTCAAATTTGATGTGGATGGTTTTTCTGTTTAGTCCTCTTTTCTTTGAGTAACACATTTACAAGGTTCAGTTCTTATATTATTTAGCCTTTTGGCAGTCTTCTCATTTTTATTATAGCCCCTTAGTGGATATTTTCTAATTGATATATCACTGTAGCTTTCCAATTATCTTCTTGTCTGTAGAATTTCATCAATTATTTCTTATACGTACATGGTCTAAATGAAAGTTAACCATATCTTTCTCACTTTCCTCATGTAGTTTCCAATTCATTTGTATCTTGTTGTGTTCTTTATTAAAGAAGTCTTTTGGCTGTTAGTGATCTCATTAATTTGCCTTTCCTCTGTCTATTCTTGATGTGATTTTCTTTTGTGTAAATACAATTTTTTTCTTGTTCTTTGCATCTGTGTTAGGTGAGAGTTCTTTTCTTTATAAGCCTTATCTCTCTTATTCCTTGGTTGTCCATTTCGTTTAGCTGCATTTACATAGCTCTCATCGATAATAGTATGAGTGTCTTCCTTCTCTGAGTTAATATTTTCTGGTATATCTAGGTAGTAGGTTGGTAGACAGCAACCGCCCAGGGAGGTACTACCGTCCTGGCAAGTGAGTGTAAAACAAAAGCCAGTAATTGTTTTACATGATGGTAGGATAGCTGGTGTCTTTTTTCTGTCTCATAAACATGCAAGATTTCAGGTATGTCTTGTTACTTCTACTTACACGTAGGTCACACTACACATTCATGTACAAGCATATATATATATACACACCCCTCTGGGTTTTCTTCTATTTTCTTACTAGTTCTTGTTCTTATTTCCTCTTCTCCATGGGGAAGTGGAACAGAATTCTTCCTCCGTAAGCCATGCGTGTCGTAAGAGGCGACTAAAATGCCGGGAGCAAGGGGCTAGTAACCCCTTCTCCTGTATATATTACTAAATGTAAAAGGAGAAACTTTCGTTTTTCCTTTTCGGCCACCCCGCTTCAGTGGGAAACGGCCGACGTGTTGAAAGAAGAAAGAAATACAATTTTTTTCTTGTTCTTTGCATCTGTGTTAGGTGAGAGTTCTTTTCTTTATAAGCCTTATCTCTCTTATTCCTTGGTTGTCCATTTCGTTTAGCTGCATTTACATAGCTCTCATCGATGATAGTATGAGTGTCTTCCTTCTCTGAGTTAATATTTTCTGGTATATCTAGGTAGTAGGTTGGTAGACAGCAACCGCCCAGGGAGGTACTACCGTCCTGGCAAGTGAGTGTAAAACAAAAGCCAGTAATTGTTTTACATGATGGTAGGATAGCTGGTGTCTTTTTTCTGTCTCATAAACATGCAAGATTTCAGGTACATCTTGTTACTTCTACTTACACTTAGGTCACACTACACATTCATGTACAAGCATATATATACACACCCCTCTGGGTTTTCTTCTATTTTCTTACTAGTTCTTGTTCTTATTTCCTCTTATCTCCATGGGGAAGTGGAACAGAATTCTTCCTCTGTAAGCCATGCGTGTCGTAAGAGGCGACTAAAATGCCGGGAGCAAGGGGCTAGTAACCCCTTCTCCTGAATATATTACAGTACTAAATGTAAAAGGAGAACTTTCGTTTTTCCTTTTGGGCCACCCTGCCTCGGTGGGAAACGGCCGACGTGTTGAAAGAAGAAAGATATCTTAGTCTTTATTTGGTTTGTTTCACATACTGTATTTCCCTACCTATAGTCTCTAATTTGAACTTCATGCATTTATCCATGTTGCCAATTCATTCTTCTCTATTTGTTTGTGCATTAATTTTTAAGTATAAGGTTTGCCTCCTGTACTTGGTCCTTACTTATATTACTAATTCATAAGTATTTTTTTTGCCTTATGTCTCCATTTTTCTCAAATTCTTTCCAGATCCTTTTTATCTTCAACACTCAGGAAGTCATTTTCAAGTTGTTTGTGTCAGTTTACTCTTGTCATATTTGTCTACTGCAAACATGTAGAGCAACAGTCTCCAAACTTTTCACTACGGGTGCCACATCACATATTTTACACATTTTTTTGTGGGCCAAAGAAATAGTCTTATAAATGAATGAATAAAATTTGAATGAATAAATGAATAAGTAACTGAAGTGACTGAAAATACTTGAAGTTGCTGTGGGCCACAGTTTGGAGACCCCTGATGTAGGGGATTTACAAGCTGTTCATTTTTTTCTTTTAATCACTAGCATATACCTTATCATTGATTGGCCAAATCAATGCTAATAATTTCTAGCAATACAAATTTGTTGTAATATAGAATAGGCAATTTGATTTATCTTGTAAGATAATGTTTAGTGCCCATGAGGAGAACTTTGCTACTAGACATCTCTAATTCTTCTTTCTTTCAACACGTCGGCCGTTTCCCACCGAGGCAGGGTGGCCCAAAAGGAAAAACGAAAGTTTCTCCTTTTACATTTAGTAATATATACAGGAGAAGGGGTTACTAGCCCCTTGCTCCTGGCATTTTAGTCGCCTCTTAAGACACACATGGCTTACGGAGGAAGAATTCTGTTCCACTTCCCCATCTTTGTAATTATACGTATTAATTTATACATAAATAATTGCCGAGGGGCATGATGAATATGAAAATAATTTTATATACATTCTAGGACTTGTTTTGATTTTGAGCCAGAAGTTCTGAGCTTAAAGTTCACATAGCAGTATTTCCTTAAACATCGCTCTAAATTAAGTATATCATTATATTACCCAAGATTATTTCATAAAAATTTGATCAGATACTGTTTACTTTTCCTATATCATTAGAGTGCAATATTTCCATATTCCAGTTTGTTTAGTCAGGTTTTTGTTGAATCAATTACTGTTATGGGGGGATGAACTGTACCTATATTTTACTTAATTATCCAGGTACAGTATATTTTCTGCACATTTTTTTTTATTTAAATTTTAATTCATGCTTTCAGTAAATTCTGCTTTTGTCATAGCTTTCACAATATTATTAAAGATTTGTTTACAAATTCAAGGATGCAGCAGCAACTCCAGCTAACCAGGGTGTTCCTCAGTACTTCTCAGCGATGTTTGTAACGCCAAAATTTGACTTGCGTAACCCACTTGCTCCTGGGACAATCAGGAGAAGACCCAGAGTTGGTGAAATTGCGATGTCTTTCACTGGATCTCCATTACAAATATCACCCGTCATTAACCAAAAACCTGAGGATGTGAAGGTAAATTTTATTTGTAGCCCATTTTTTCATCTACTTTTTAATAGTTCACCCCCTAAATTCATAAGTTTTGTTATTCACGAGAACCTATTATGTGACATTCTTGTTGAAGGACATTTTGCAAATAGCTTTAATTATCAACTAGTTTTTTTTTCTGTGCCTATTTTCTTTTGGCACAACCTCAAAATTTAGTGCTAACCATAGGACTTTGCTTAAATCTTTCTTTGGAGTTTTCCCCTTTTTTAAAAATCAATATTAATTGAGGCCTCATTGGAGGGAGGGTCATTTGAGCCACTTTCCTTGGGGTCTAGTGTTACAAACATGACATCAGAGCATGGATGATGATGGTCCCATTTCACTGTTTAGGAGTAAGATTTTCCTAATAATGTAGCCAAATAGAGATAGGAAGGGTTGGGAGTTACAGTATTTACATTCTAACCAAGGATAGGAATAGTTATTATTATTATTATAATCAAAAGGAAGTGCTAAACCTACCAGGGTCATACAGCAGGAAGGGAATAAGAGGTTCAGTTCCTTGAATCAAGAGCCACTTTGCTGTGACATATACTCCCTCCCATCCCTTAAAGGGAAAAATGCAACAAGTCTACTACATTTAAACAATCTTTAAATGCAGTAGACCATGGGTAAACACACAATCTGTTAACACTTGCAAAATTTTGACATATTTTCAGTGAACATGCCATATTAATCAGTTTACATGGTGCAGTACATGTAGGGAAATATGGCATGTGCAGTGTTCTTTTCCCTGTTTCACAGTGAGCCTATGGGCAAGTCTTAAGGGCAAAGCCTGAATAACGTATACAACTTTCTTTGCCTCGGTACTCTGTATGCATCTAATATCATACTCGACCTGTTTTAGTAAATTAATTTTTTATCTGTTCATCATCCCATCTGGATAGTAACCATGGCACCCAAGAATAATGCGAGTGATCATAAGTGCAAAAAAAAGTAGTATAAGCAAGTCTTGGTGTTTTGAAGATAAAATAGAAATCTTTCTTCTTTCAACACGTCGGCCGTTTCCCACCGAAGCGGGGTGGCCCAAAAGGAAAAACGAAAGTTTCTCCTTTTACATTTAGTAATATATACAGGAGAAGGGGTTACTAGCCCCTTGCTCCTGGCATTTTAGTCGCCTCTTACGACACGCATGGTTTACGGAGGAAGAATTCTGTTCCACTTCCCCATGGAGATAAGAGGAAATAAGAACAAGAACTAGTAAGAAAATAGAAGAAAACCCAGAGGGGTGTGTATATATATGCTTGTACATGAATGCGTATTGTGACCTAAGTGTAAGTAGAAGTAGCAAGATGTACCTGAAATCTTGCATGTTTATGAGACAGAAAAAAACACACCAGCAATCCTACCATCATGTAAAACAATTACAGGCTTAAAATAGAAATATAAGATAAATTTAAGGGTGGTGTACATGTGATGGAGACAGCACTGGCCTATACCTGAATGAGGCATCAGTTTATAATTAAGAAGAATGAGGCAAAGCTATTAGCTTATGCAATGAGAAACCCAGGTTGTTACCTAAAAAAATGACCAACAGCTAAATAAGACTGAAAAGTTATTGAGTGGATTGAGCAAAAAATCAAGAAAGATGCACCGTTTGATTTCATCTTAAGGGGAAACAAAAGCCTTAAAGAATACTCTAAAACAGTGTGATGAGGGAGGCAGGCCTAAAAAAAAAAAAGTTCTCATTTAGTATAGATTGATTCCACAAGTTCAAGTTTTGCAAGCAGTTGCATGATATTAAATTGTCTGGTGAAGTACTTCTGCTGACCACACTGCCGCAGGAATTTTCCCTGCTGAATTAAGAGGCACTTATTTTTGAGGGTGTTTGAGTCACAGCAAGTGTTTAATGCTGATGAAACATGTCTTTACTAGAAAAAGATGCCAGCAAGAGAAGGGCACTGGAATTCAAGACACCAAGAGATAGCTTCAGCTTGCTACTTTGCAATAATGCATCAGGCTAATTTAAGTGTAAACCCATGGTTATTTATCACTCCAAGACTGGCTGTGTCTTGAAAGGTAGATAAAACCACCTTACCAGTTATTTGGAGGTCAAATCAGTCAACATGAATAGAAGGAATTATTATTTATTGATTGTTTTAAGTCACTTTATTCTCAGGCATGTTTTACCTGCACAGCCATAACCTTGCATTTATGGTTCTTTTCACTCTTTATAATTCTCATATGTACTCAACCAGAAGTTTTGGTGGATATGCATCCACATGTAAAAATTGTATTTGGTGGTAAAAACATCTTTAATATACTCACTGGATCATGAAATTATTAAGAAATTCAAGCATAACTACTCACAAAAAGTGATGTAGAAACTTGTAGCAATGTATGTTGATTTTGAGCTTGGAGTGCCAGAATTTTAACACTGCATATACCATCAGGTGTTTCAAAAGCATGTGGAATGAAGTGCCCCAGTCAACATTTAAATGCAGGCTGGGTAAAGTTATGGCCTAGTGTTGTGAATATTTTCACAAGTTTTTACCAACACTCTTATATGGGTGTGAAGCATGGGTGATGAATGTTGCAACGAGGAGAAGGCTGGAGGCAGTGGAGATGTCATGTCTGAGGTCAATGTGTGGTGTGAATATAATGCAGAGAATTCGGAGTTTGGAAATTAGGAGGAGGTGCGGGATTACCAAAACTATTATCCAGAGAGCTGAGGAGGGGTTGTTGAGGTGGTTCGGACATGTAGAGAGAATGGAACGAGACAGAATAACTTCGAGTGTATAAATCTGTAGTGGAGGGAAGGCGGGGTAGGGGTCGGCCTAGGAAAGGTTGGAAAGAGGGGGTAAAGGAAGTTTTGTGTGCGAGGGGCTTGGACTTCCAGCAAGCATGTGTGAGCGTATTTGATAAGAGTGAATGGAGACAAATGGTTTTTAATACTTGACGTGCTGTTGGAGTGTGAGCAAAGTAACATTTATGAAGGGATTCAGGGAAACCGGCAGGCCGGACTTGAGTCCTGGAGATGGGAAGTACAGTGTCTGCACTCTCAAGGAGGGGTGTTAATGTTGCAGTTTTATAACTGTAGTGTAAAGCACCCCTCTGGCAAGACAGTGATGGAGTGAATGATGATGAAAGTTTTTCTTTTTCGGGCCACCCTGCCTTGGTGGGAATCAGCCGATGTGTTAATAAAAAAATAACTTTTTACCTCAGTTGAGAGCCAGGTCTAGGAAAGTTTTCAGTTAGCCAGAAGATTGGCAGGTGAAGACTTTGAAGATGTGAATGAACTGTTAAAAGATGAGGAAGAAAGAAGTCCAGATGAAATGTTGACAGAGCTCAATGCCCAAATACAGGGGAGGCAAATAAGATGAAGATGAGAAAAAAAAAAAGGTTAACATTGCAGGTTATATGAGCAGTTCCATATTGATAAACTTGCAGACTTTTTCACTGAAGAGGACCCTGACATATCTAGAAGCACTGCTCTGAAATGTGGTCGGAGCATCTGATGATGCCTTACCATCAGCTGTATAAAGTACTGCAAAGTAAAACAGACCATATTACAGAATTCTTCAGTACTCCAGTACTGTCAATGATCCACAGCCTTCCATGTCAGCCCAGTAGGGGCTACACCATCCCTCTCCACTTTTGATAATCATAAGCATAAGCAAGTATCCAGAATTTAAGGTAAGAAATAGTATTCATTTAACCTTTGCAGCTATTACATTGACTTAACCTCACTTCATTGGCCTACAATTACATTAACATAATTTTTTTTTTTTTAATTTCAAGACATAAGTTTTTTTTTTAAGGGATGGGGTCTATGGAATGTAACTATTTTTTTCTATGTTCTTCAGTTCATTTCAAGATTCATTGACACTTTCCTGAAAATGGCATGTAAACTAATGTATTAACCAACAGTTTTCTGTACTTTATTAATCTCTGCACACTTTTCCAGGAATTTATAGCAGCATTTCCAGCTGCTGAGGACAAGGAATTAGATGAGGAGACTAAAAATGAGCTGAAGCAATTCCATAAAAAGATAGGTCAACTAATTGGATTTGACATACACACTTAAGTTACATTAAACTGCTTTATCATATGATGAAATAAACATCTGACTCACTGTATAGATTATAGTATTATCTCTTGTTAATACAGTGGACCCTCGGTTAACGAATACCCCGGAAATCGTACAATTATGTAAGTATAATATTTTAGGTGCATGTGGAAGTGTATTTTTGGAGGTCTGAAATAGACTAACCTACGTGACATTATTTCTTAAGGACGTAAATTCGTTCGGTAATGGCACTTGAGCAGGCTTCTGGGATGAAGTTTTTTTGTTAACCGAGGGTCCACTGTACTCTTCACTTCAGTACCTGTCTTTATTATATTGCAGCATATGTTTAGGGAGAAGCACTAAACCTGTAGGGGTCATAGCATCCAGTGAATGAGAGGCAATCAGGTTATATCCAAGGAGAGAACACATTCAGATTCTTAGATCAAGTACCCTTTACCAGCATCAAGGAGTCTTCCTTGAGGGGTTTTATTGCATAGATTGTTGAACATGTATTGCATATTTCTTAAAAAAAAAATGCATTAAATAGCATTTCTATTAGCAAATAGGCCATTATGTGGGTCATACGGTTTGATTTCAAAGGGTGTGCTATGAAAGGATTTTAGTTTTCTACATTGGGTTTCTTGTTAATTTCTAAGACTACTTCTGGAACACATTGTATACAGAATGAAGTTTGGGAACACTAGAGTTAATAGAACTTTCAATTAAATTTTAAAATCTGCTTTAGTTGTATTTTTGAACCTTATTAGATTTTGTAGACATATACAGTATGTAGTGTAATTTATTGATTGTAATAAAACAAAGTGCTAAGCCCAAAGGGGTCATACAGCACTGCAGGGTAGCACATACTAAAGATGCAATATGCCAGATAAAAGACCAGAGAGGGTAAAAAGGAAGCTGGATTATTATTATAATCAAAAGAAGCACTAAACCACAAGGGTTAAAGGAAGCTGGAGGCAAGGTCAGTAAGGGCAGTGAAGTAGTGGAATATAGTATGCTCAACTCGGACACCAAGACAAGCCAGCATCCATGGTCCAGTAGGACTGTCAATACAAGTATAGGGGGCATTGTGCAGCAGCAAAGGATTAGTGCCACCACAGTCAGAATCTGGGTTAGTGAACTAATAGATTCCTTGATGTATCATCTGAGACTGTAGACTTCTTTTGCATCACATAGGATCAAAGCCCTGTAACAAATTATGCCACGCTGTATAACCCTTGTGGTTTAGCGCGTCATTATTATTATAATCAAAAGACGCGCTAAACCACAAGGGTTATACAGCGTGGCAGGACAGGATGCAGGGAGAAATAATAATAATAATGTAACAAATTATGGTAATCTTCAGGGAAAGAGCTTGACTTTTTTTTTTTTTTTTAATTCGATTTCATTAATTTTTGGTCTTATAAGCGTATATTTATGTTTTCAAAAAAATTTCATTAAGATCAGTTAACAAATAAATGGTATAGTTATACCAACACTTATATGGGTGTGAATTATTATTATTATTATAATCAAAAGAAGATATGGGTGTGAAGCATGGGTGGTGAATATCGCAACAAGGAGAAGGCTGGAGGCAATGGAGATGTCATGTCTGAGATCAATGTGTGGTGTGAATATAATGCAGCGAATTCGTAGTGTGGAAATTAGGAGGTGTGGGATTACCAAGACTATTATCCAGAGGGCTGAGGAGGGGTTGTCGAGGTGGTTTGGACATGTAGAGAGGATGGAACAAAATAGAATGACTTCGAGTGTATAAATCTGTAGTGGAGGGAAGGCGGGGTAGGGGTTGGCCTAGGAAAGGTTGGAGGGAGGGGGTAAGGTTTTGTGTGTGATGGGCTTGGACTTCCAGCAAGCATGCATGAGCATATTTGATAGGAGTGAATGGTTTTTAATACTTGACGTGCTGTTGGAGTGGAGGCAAAGTAACATTTATGAAGGGAGTCAGGGAAACCGGCAGGCCGGACTTGAGTCCTGGAGATGGGAAGTACAGTGCCGGCACTCTGAAGGAGGGGTGTTAATGTTGCACACCTCTGGCAAGGAGGAGGGAGGCTATGATTCACTTTACAGCAGTAGCCCAGAGCCTAACCTGCTGTATAAGCAGAGCCCTCTTGTATATTCCCAACTCTTGATAGAAACTGGGAACCTGTTTTACAATCTAGAAGCTACACAAGAAAATGCACTTTCTGCAAATGATTTCTCTCCAACACCCTGAGGTTCAATATGCTAAGCAATGACACTGGGGAAGAGGAATAAATGCCATACACGAGTTCAAAAGCAGATATAAGGAAGTCATGTCAGCTGGTTAAAAGCAGAGTTGACCTCCTACTTCTTCCTTTCATCTTCCTTAGCAAACTCAAACAGGTAACTGTATAAATCAGATAATCACCAATTATCATAAGTCTCACCTTTATCCAGCCTAAATTTTCAACAGCCATGAAATGCAAAATAAAAGTGGGTTTTACATTTTTAACATTTTGCTTGCTCTAATTTGTTAAAACAGTATATACCAAAGAAACTCTAGCCTATAATTTTTATTGCACTTTCTCTTCCATATATGCAACAATATAATGGTGACAATTAATAAAAGCCTTCCTAATTTTAATATTACTATTTTATATTTCAAGTCACTATAACAAATTAAATATTACTGCACTATATACATAGAAAATGCTGCAAGAATATGTAATTGCACATCCTCAAAAAATGCTTATAACTTAGCTTATTAATCTGTACATTAAATTTTATATACAATATATATCTGAAAGCATAACTTGAGGCTTAATTGTGAAGTGAGTAATTTATGCAGCCCTAACTCACTCCCTTTACATATGGCAACTACATACAGATGCAAGTTAAATTCTTTACTTCGCAGATGGCACAAAGACCTGTATGTTAACTTGTGGAATGTGATTTGTCAAATATTCACAAAATACAGTACCCAATAGTCATACATCATACTCTCCAGAGAATCTATTAGACCTCCTTAACAAAAACAATGTACTATATTGTATCAAAATTTCCCAGTAATTTTACAAATCAATGCCTGCAACTTAATACACTAAAATAAATACTTCAAATATACAAGAGAGACGCATGAACTTTGAGTAAAGCAACATATTTCATCTCACAGTCATGGAATAGGCTCGTCTTTTGCTAAGATTGCTCTTCTTCTCTCGGATCATCATATCAAAGTCTGCCCTGAAATATAAAAATATTAACCATGTTAATAGAAAAATCTAAAGAATTATAAACTGAGTGAGTGACTTGCACCAAAACCTCTTTTCAGTAACATATTGAAATCTTAGTTTTAAGTATCAACTGAGAATTAATGCTACAACACACATTTTACTTATGCAAATATGGAAACCTTCAAGATACAATTATGCAGTATTACATACTTAACTTTTTGTGTGTGTGTTCTTAACAGGAGGTTGTATTTATTTATTACTTACAATTATGTCTGTCTTCAATTTGTACCTCTAAAATTCTGACAGCTTTAGATTTTAATTTCTGTAATGATGTACAGTGGAACCCAGAGTTTCGGCCATAATTTGATCCACAAGGCTGTTCAAGTGCCGTTACTGAATGAATTTGTTCCCATAAGGAATAATGCAAATTAGCTTAGTCCATTTCAGACCCCCAAAAATATACTTACAATAATACACTAACATAACTGTTCAAGTTGGGAGGTGGCCAAAATTCGGGGTACCACTATTTCTTTTATCAATATTGCCACCCCTAATCTTTCTTACTGTCTTCTCTGCACAGTAGTTACTCTCAAATTCTACTGTCTCTAGATCATATTCCAGTTTGGTTTCAGTCAAATACTATGTTAGGTTTCTCATTTATGTCCCTCAAGTATATTTGAAATGCTAATCTACAGTTTTATATAAAAAATTTGTAACTTTCTCTGATTTCCTGTTTTATGTCGTCCTAAGAAAGAATGGAGGGGTAAAAAAAAAAGCTTTGTGTGCAAGGGGGCTTGGACATCCAACAGGCATGTGTGTTAGATAAGAGCGAATGGAGAATAATGGTTTTTGGGACCTGACAAGCTGTTGGAGTGTGAGCCCCTGGGTAATATTTTGTGATTTTTTCAACATTATTGCTACTCCTTCCTAAGCTCTAACACACACAGATACTCCTGACTTAATCCCATTTATTTCTCCCCACTGAAACTCGCCTACCCCCTTCAGCTTTGTTTCGCTTAGAGCTAGGACATCCAACTTCTTTTCATTCATAACATTAGCAATCATCACTCATCATCCACACTACATCCATACACATTCAAGCATCCCAGTTTTATAAAGTTTTTCTTTTCTTTTTTAGTATTTTCTACAGAAGGGGTTACTAGCCCATTGCTCTCGGCATTTTAGTCGCCTCATACATCACACATGGCTTATGGAGGAAAGATTCTTTTCCATTTCCCCATGGAGAATAGAGGAAATAAAGAACAAGAACTATTAAGAAAAACCTAGATGTGTGTATGTATACATGTGCATGCCTCTGTAGTGCAACATAAGTGTAAGTAGAAGTAGCAAGATATACCTGTTATCCAGCATGTTTGAGACAAAGAAAAGACTCCAGCAATCCTACCATCATGTAAAAGTTACAGGTTTCTGTTTCACACTCGCTTGGCAGGACGGTAGTACCTCCCTGGGTGGTTGCTGTCTACCAACCTACTACCCAATTTGGCATCAATAGATTGTAAAATGTTAATATCACTGGTGCATTTATGCCAATGTTACTGACGAGTGGTCATTTTTCACTAACTTCAACACGCCATAAAATCTAAGTTTTTATCAGAGTTCACTCATTTTAGTCTTATTCAGTTCAGCTGAGGTCAGTGGTCAAGTGTGGTCATACCTGTCCTATGCTGTCTGGGAATTAGCGTGGGGTGATACCGAGCACATGGCTCGCTGCAGTGTTTTAGAATCTCAGGTTGAAGTGTTCAAGGAGGAGGTTCTACTTCTTCAGGAGGAAAATAGGAGGCTGAAGCTTCGCCTAGATGGGTTTGGGAGTGAGTGTGAGATGGTTGGTGCTGGTAAGGAGGAAATGGTTACCAACAGTGAGAGTGGCAGCCACTTTAAGTGGCAAGTGGTTCACAATTCAGGAAGAAGGAAGATAAAGAAGGTTAATAGAGAAGATGTGAAGGTAGGAAATCGATTCTCTGTTCTCCAGGATGAGTGTACTTCAGTGGTTAGTGAGGTTAAAGGTACCACTGACTCCACTGCTAATCAAGGTAAGAATATTCTGATTGTGGGAGACTCTCAGGTAAGCTATATGGACCGTGCTTTTTGTAACAGAGATAGGAAGGTCAGACAGAGGGTGTGCCTCCCAGGAGCTGGAGTTGGTGACATAGTCAGCAGGTTGGATAATATTATGTCAGGTAATGGGAATAAGCCCATTATCTGTCTTAGTGCTGGTGGAAATGACATTGGGAAGGTCAGAAGACAGGAGTAACTAGGTAAGTATAGGTCAGCCATAGAAGTAGTTAGGTCTAAGGGAGGGATCCCAATCATATGTAGCATTTTGCCTAGAAAGGGAGTGGGTAATAAATGGATGTCTAGGGCAATTGGTATAAATTGCTGGCTAGACAGCTACTGCAAGGAACTTGCAATTCCATTCATTGATAACTGGGACAAATTCTATGGCAAATGTGATATGTATGCAAGGGATGGGGTTCATCTCTCTGGGGATGGAGTGGTTGCATTAGCCGATTCGATTGAGGGGGTCATTGGAGACTTGTCTAGGACTTTAAACTGATAGATTATAGAGGTATGGGTGTTTGTGGGAAACAATCAGGCTTTAGTATTAGGGTTGGAAACAGCCGATATTACCAGGATACCTCAGGGATATGTTTAACCCTTTCAGGGTTATTGACGTACTAGTACGGCTTACGCCCTGGGGTTATTGACGTACTAGTACGCCTAAATTCTAGCGCCCTCAAATCAAGCAGAAACAGGCTGTTAGGCCTAGATGTGATAGAATGGGTCTGTGCGGTCAGTGTGCGCAGTATAAAAAAATTCCTGCACCACACAGTGCATAATGAAGGTAAAAAAAACTCTGACCGTGTTTTTGGTTTAAAACAGCGACTTTGCACTCTATTTTCGTATGGTATTTATTGATGTATTCTCGTTTTCTTGGTCTCATTTGATAGATTGGAAGATATATTACAGAAATAGAGATGATTTTGATTGGTTTGACAACGACAAGTACCTTGAAATTGAGCTCAAAGTAGCGAAAATGTTCGATTTTTGACGATGTTCAGGAGTAAACAAATCACACCATGCATCCAATACACATCAACTGGGGAGTCTAATATTCATGCACAAGTGCTCTAATATTATTTATACCATTTTTACAATGATGCAGTTGTATACATAACAGTAAATCTTCTATTTTTTTGTGAGAATAAAAATTCAAAATGAAAAGCAAAAGTAATGTAAGAGGGGCCTAAAAACGTGACTAATGAACAGAGAAGATGTTATTTTAGTGCCAGGAATGTCTGCCTTGTTTATTCTGGACCCTATTTTGAAATTGGCATCGTTTGAAATTTGTGTGAAATTGGTCAAATTGCCATTTTCTGACTACTATTTTGGGTAGTTGTAATTGGTAAATAGGCGGTTTCTTGTACTCAATCGATAGAAGAAATGGAGTTCTAGCGAAATAGCTATAATTTTAGTTGACTGAAACATTGAAATTTGCCGAAAATAGGGCTCAAAGTGGGCGAAATCGCCGATGCGTAAGTGTCATGGCTACCGCTAACTTCGCGAAAGCATAATTCCGTTAGTTTTCGATCAAATTTCATAATTTTTGTGGCGTTATGATCGGAAAAAGATTCTCTATCATTTCATAAGAAAAAATAATTTTTTATTTTTTTTTAAATTCTTGTACCCTGAGAACAAGTTTCGGAGACCCCCCTTGGACCCTGAAAGGGTTAAAAGACAAGATTCAAAATAAAGTTGCTTGTAAAGGCAAAGCAATTGATCAACAAAGAGAGATAGTAGAGGGCAACGAGTGACTAGCTCCCTTAAGGTTTACTACACAAATAGTAGGAGTCTAAGAAATAAGATAGATGAGCTAAGTTTACTTGCAAGTGCAGGTAATATAGATATTATTGCTATAACAGACCTGGTTCAACCTGAAAGATTGAAAAATGCCTTCCGAGTGCAACATTCAGGGTTACAAACTATTCCACACTGATAGGGTCAACAGGAAGGGTGGTGGAGTGGCAATGTATGTCAGAGATAATTTAAATTGTTGTGTTAGACAAGATATAAGATTAGAAACATCGGACACAGAATCTGTTTGGCTACAGTTTCTCGAGGGTTGTGAAAAATAAATTTTGGGTGTGATTTACAGGCCCCCAAGTCTGGATAGGGAGTGCAGTAAGCTGCTATGGGACGAAATTCATAAGGCATCTAGATATGAAAATGTTGTGTTAATGGGAGATTTTAACTTTGTCTAAATTGATTGGAACAATGTGACAGGTAATCTTGAGTCTAGTGACTTTCTTGATACGGTTCAGGATTGTTTTTTAAAACAGTTTGTGACAACCAACTAGAGGTAGCAACTTGCTTGATTTGGTTCTTGCTAACAAAGAATCACTAATTAATAATCTTGAGGTTAATGAAGAGCTTGGGGAAGCGATCACAAATCACTTAGTTTCAATATATCATGGAATTACCCAGGTAACTGCAATCAAGTCTCTGTTCCAGACTTTCGCTTAGCCGACTTCATGGGGCTGAGAAATTACCTAGGTGGGCTAAATTGGGAGGACCTGACTATGGGTCAGGTAGGTGGTTTTGGTTGCCAATATGACATTTTCCAGAGCGTAGTTCTAGCTGCCCAGACAACTTTTGTTCCGAGTAGGGAAATTAAATCTAACAAAAATTATCCTAAATGGATGAACAATAATTTAAAACATCTCATTGGTCAAAAGAGAGGCATATACAGTGGTACCTCCAGTTACGATATTTTTTCGTTCGAGAATGCTGTTCAAGTGCCATTACCAAACGAATTTATCCCCATAAGGAATAATGTACCCCCAAAAATATACTTACAAAAGCATTTAAAAAAATAAACTTACATAAAAGGGCGATTTTGGGGACCATCGTAACTCGAGGTACCACTGTATATAGGCGTATCAAAAGAGGGGATCGACAGATAAGAAATCGATATTTTCAATTAAAGAGAGAAATAAAAAAAGGAATAAGAAAAGCAAAAAGGGATTATGAGGCTAAGGTCGCAAGGGATTCGAAGACTAACCCAAAAGGGTTCTTTCAGGTATACAGAAGTAAGATTAGGGACAAGATAGGCCCACTTAAGAGTAACTCAGGACAGATCACGGACAGTGATAAGGATATGTGTGAAATTTTCAATACTTACTTCCTCTCAGTTTTTACTCAGGAAGATACTAGCGGAATTCCAGAAATAATAAATTATGTTGAACAGGAAGATAATAGACTATGCTCGATTGGGGTAACTAGTGACATGGTCCTCAGACAAATAGAGAAATTAAAACCTAAAAAATCCCCAGCCCCTGATGAACTGTTTGCAAGAGTTTTAAAGGAATGTAAAGAGGAACTTAACAAACCTTTGGCAAATCTTTTCAATATATCACTACAAACTGGCATAGTGCCAGACAAGTGGAAAAGGGCAAATGTAATACCTATTTACAAGGCAGGTGACAGGTCCTTAGCTTCGAACTATAGACCAATAGTTGGTAAATTTATGGAATCAATAATTGCCGAGGCAATTCGTAGCCATCTTGAAAGGCATAAATTGATTAATGAATCTCACTAACTTTTTTCACTAAGGTGTTTGAGGAGGTAGATCATGGTAATGAATATGATATTGTGTATATGGACTTCAGTAAGGCTTTCGATAAAGTTCCACATCAGAGGCTATTGATGAAACTTAAAGCACACGGAATAGGAGAATTTTTTTCCTGGGTAGAGGCATGGTTGACAAATAGGTGGCAGTGTTTGCATAAATGGGGAGACATCAGAATGGAGGCACGTTTCAAGCGGTGTCCCACAGGGGTCAGTTGTGGGCCCCCTGTTGTTTACAATTTACATAAATGACATAGATGAGGGAATAAATAGCAATATAAGCAAAATTGCTGATGACATCAAAATAGGCCATCCAATTCATTCTAATGAGGACATTAGAGCACTCCAGGATGATTTGAATAGACTGATGCAGTGGTCAGAGAAGTGGCAGATGCAGTTTAATGTAGACAAATGCAAAGTTCTAAATGTTGGGCAGGACAATAACCATGCCACATATAAACTGAATAATGTGATTGCGAGAAGGATTTAGGAGTTCTGGTTAGCAGTAATCTGAAACCAAGACAACAATGCATAAGTGTTCGCAATAAAGCTAACAGAATCCTTAGCTTAAGTTGATCCCATGTATCAGAAATCTTCTCTATGAGGATAGACTGAGGGCCTTGAATCTGCACTCTCTAGAAAGGAGTAGAATTAGGGGGGATATGATTGAGGTGTATAAATGGAAAACAGGAATAAATAAACTGGATGTAAATAGCGTGCTGAAAATATCCAGCCAAGACAGGACTCGCAGCAATGGTTTCAAGTTGGAAAAGTTCAGATTCAGGAAGGATATAGGACTGGTTTGGTAATAGAGTTGTGGATGAGTGGAACAAACTCCCGAGTACCGTCATAGGGGCTGGGACGTTGTGTAGTTTTAAAAATAGGTTAGATAAATACATGAGTGGGTGAGTTGGACCTGACTAGCTTGTGCTACTAGGTCAGATGGTGGCCCGGTGGTCTGGTGGCTTGAGCTCTTGCTTCACACACGGAGGGCCCGGGTTCGATTCCCGGCGGGTGGAAACATTTCGACGTTTCCTTACACCTGTTGTCATGTTCACCTAGCAGCAAATAGGTACCTGGGTTGTTAGTCGACTGGTGTGGGTCGCATCCTGGGGGACAAGATTAAGGACCCCAATGGAAATAAGACAGACAGTCCTCGATGACGCACTGACTTTCTTGGGTTATCCTGGGTGGCTAACCCTCCGGGGTTAAAAATCCGAAGAAATCTTATCTTATCTTACTAATTCCTTAGCCCTTTGACTGTCGGAGGCCCCTCTCTGAAACTGTCATTCTATGTCGGGAAATATTCGAAAAAAAAAAAAATTATTTTTTCTTATCAAAATGTTAAGATTATTTTTCTGATTGTTTAAATCCCCCCCAAAAAAATTTTGCGATCAGTATTTACCGAGATATAGAAGCGTAAAGTTGGCAAAAAATGAGCAGCGTATGGCAACAGCGGCGAATGCCGCTCACCTGGTAAACTTTGGTTTACTTCCTTTCGTAGGTTTCTTGTTTTTTCACTATTTTATTTTTTTACATAACTTATGTGGCCTGCGAGACCAAAGTAAGGTGCAATGTATATATATACACTCGTATGCAACACAATAATCGCACAAACATTAGTATCATTATATTGTTTACAAAACTTGTTTACACCAACCAACAATAAAAAAAATTGTTTATTACTATTGTTCTATAATATATATATACACATATATAATGACTAGACACTTTCCATCAACTGCAATTAGCACTTCAAAGCTCCAAACTGTGTGTGTGTGGGGGGGGGGGGGACATCTAAATTTGCTGAGTCAGGGTAAGGCAGCTGTCAAAATGACATATTATACCATTACTCACCCCCCCACACTGCCTGTCAACCTGTCAACACAAAAGGGGACCCATGTCTTCTTCTCCACAACCTCCTTCCTAGCTTCCTTTTTTCCTTCATTCCTTCCTTTCTTTCTGCCTTCTTTTCTTACATATTTCCTTCCTTCCTTCCTCTCATCTCTTCCTTCCTTCATTCCTTCCTTTATTTCTTCCTTCCTTTCTTACTTCTTTTGTTCCTTCCTTCCTCTCATCTCTTCCTTCCTTCCTTTCTCTTTCTTTCTTACTTCCTTCCTTCTTCCTTTCCTCCTTCCTTCCTTCCTCTCATCTCTTCCTTCCTTACTTACTTACTTACTTTCTTTCTTCCTTCTGGTATCCTGGGCATTGCTTTCGGTCACAAACTCATCAAAACCATGAAATTTATCTTCAGAGACACTTCCATCTGTGTTAGAACTATCATTGAGGAAGAGAAATGTCCCAGATGCGCTAAGGAGTCAAATAATTCTTACCGCTAGGCATGCTGAACAAGGACTACTGAAATGGTGTTCCCACAATGCACCAGTGGCTGCCCGATTTTTTTTATACTGCGCACACTGACCACACAGACCCATTTCTCACATGTAGGCCTACCAGCTTTCTCCTGCTTGATTTGAGGCCGCTAGAATTTAGGCGTATAAATACGTGCGAAACATTGGCTCGTAAGACGTATATATACGTCCGAAACAGTCAAAGGGTTAAGTGGAAGTGACCTGACTACCTGGAGTTTACCTGGAGAAGGTTAGCTCCAGGTGGTCAGGTCTAAGCTGATGAGTGATGGACCTGCCTCGCATGGGTCAGTAGGCCTGCTGCAGTGTTCCTTTTTTCTTATGTTCTTATAAGAAATTAACTTTTTCAATAAGAAAAAGATTACATATGTATATTTTTTTAAAATCTTGATCCCCACACAGGAATTATATTTCTGGGTATGCTACAGTTTAAAAATTAAGAAGTACAGTTGACCCTTTAACAACATGGGTTTGAACTGGACAGGTCCACTTATAGGAGGATTTTTTCAATAAATATATTGAAAATTTTGGGGGAGATTTGAGACACTCTTGAAAAAACTCACAAACTGTGTAGGCTAGAAATATTAAAAAAAATTAAGACAGGTATGTCATGAATACATAAAATATATGTAGATACTTGTCTATTTCATCAGGCTCTGCTTTACAGCCTAGTTATTACTCACTAGATATATGATAGTGTAAACATGTTATCAGGCTTTTATATGCATTTGAAAGTGAAAAAAAGGCTGTTTCACTTTACAGATATTTTCACTACACAGCAGTAGCCCGGAACCTAACCTGCTGTGTAAGCAAATCCCTCTTATATGCACAAATCTATCATAAAAAAATTTTTTTTATCAAAACTTACACAAACGCTTACAGATTGTACATGGCACCATTCGCAGTTGAGAGAAATGTAAACAAAAATACAACACTAAATCATAACTGTATAAAATTAACGGTAGTACACTGTACTACTGTAATAATTTTGTAGTCACCTCCTGTTGCTATTGCAGTGAGCTCAAGTGTTGCGGATTAGCCACTTAAAACACCGTGTGGCGCTAACCATCTCTGTGTGAGCTTCTGCCGACCAAGAGGCAGCAGTCAACTCCCCAAACGTCATTAAGAAAATCACTAAGGAGAAAGGATATCTGCCTGAACAGATATACCTGTAAATATGAATTTTTCATATTTGATGTCTAGTGTAGTAATATGTATAACATGTACCATGTTCTGTATCATATAAGACAATATTGATGTAGGTACTGACAGACAGACGATTCATCTTGTAAACAGACAACAAACTTACAGTATCAATAAATACAGTAAAAGTATTTTTTCTTCCTTGTGATTTTCTTAACATCTTTTCTCTAACTTAATTTATTGTAAGAATACAGTACATATAACATACAAAATATGTGTTAATCAACTTTATGTTATCGGTAAGGCTTCCCGTCCATAGTAGGCTATTAGTAAAGTTTTTGGGGAGTCAAAGGTTATACACGGATTTTCGACTGCGTGGGGAATTGGCCCTCCTACCCTCAATGCTGTTCAAGGGTCAACTGTATTAATAAAAATATTAGAATACCTAGGGATTGGCAGAGAGCACGTATAGTTCCTTTATATAAAGGGAAGGGGGATAAAAGAGATTGTAAGAATTATAGGGAAATAAGTTTACTGAGTATACCAGTTAAAGTGTATGGCAGGGTTATTATTGAAAGAATTAGAGGTAAAACAGAGAGTAGGATTGCAGATGAGCAAGGAGGCTTTAGAGTGGGTAGGGGATGTGTAGATCAAGTGTTTACAGTGAAGCATATATGTGAACAGTATTTAGATAAAGGTAGAGAAGTTTTCATTGCATTTATGGATTTAGAAAAGGCATATGACAGAGTGGATAGGGGAGCAATGTGGCAAATGTATGGAATAGGTAGTAAGTTACTAAAGGCTGTAAAGAGTTTTTATGAGGATAGTGAGGCTCAGGTTAGGGTGTGTAGGAGAGAGGGAGATTACTTCCCAGTAAAAGTAGGTCTTAGACAGGGATGTGTAATGTCACCATGGTTGTTTAATATATTTATAGATGGGGTTGTAAAAGAAGTAAATGCTAGGGTGTTGGGGTGAGGGGTGGGATTAAATTATGGGGAATTAAATGCAAAATGGGAGTTGACACAGTTACTTTTTGCTGATGATACTGTGCTTATGGGAGATTCTAAAGAAAAGTTGCAAAGGTTAGTGGACGAGTTTGGGAGTGTGTGTAAAGGTAGAAAGTTGAAAGTGAACATAGATAAAAGTAAGGTGATGAGGGTATCAAACGATTTAGATAAAAAAAAATTTGATATCACATTGGAGAGAGGGAGTATGGAAGAAGTAAATGTTTTCAGATATTTGGGAGTTGACGTGTCAGCGGATGGGTTTATGAAGGATGAGGTTAACCATAGAATTGATGAAGGAAAAAAGGTGAGTGGTGCGTTGAGGTATCTGTGGAGACAAAAAACGTTATCCATGGAGGCAAAGAAGGGAATGTACGAAAGTATAGTGGTACCAACACTCTTATATGGGTGTGAAGCATGGGTTGCAAATGCTGCAGCGAGGAGGAGGCTGGAGGCAGTGGAGATGTCCTGTCTAAGGGCAATGTGTGGTGTAAATATGCAGAAAATTCGGAATGTGGAAATTAGGAGAAGGTGTGGAGTTACTAAAAGTATTTGTCAGAGGGCTGAAGAGGGGTTGTTGAGGTGGTTTGGTCATTTAGAGAGAATGGATCAAAGTAGAATGACTTGGAGAGCGTATAAATCTGTAGGGGAAGGAAGGCGGGGTAGTCCTAGAAACGGTTGGAGGGAGAGGGTAAAGGAGGTTTTGTGGGCGAGGGGCTTGGACTTCCAGCAAGCATGTGTGAGCGTGTTAGATAGGAATGAATGGAGACGAATGGTTTTTGGGACCTGACGAGCTGTTGGAGTGTGAGCAGGGTAACATTTTGTGAAGGGATTCAGGGAAACCAGTTAATTGATTTAGTTGGACTGAGTCCTGGAAATGGGAAGTACAATGCCTGCACTTTAAAGGAGGGGTCTGGGAGGGACTATTCTCAGCTGTCGTATCTGAGCGCCTATGCAAAGACAGTGATTATGTACGAGTGTGGTGAAAGTGTTGAATGATGATGAAAGTATTTTCTTTTTGGGTCACCCTGCCATTACCCCCCAGAGAAAGAGGATTTAATATTTCGTTAAACTTATGGAAAGGGGATTCAGAATTGCCGAAAGGGCCGACTTGTTGAAAAAAAAATTAGAATAGAAAATTTAAATATAATTTGCTATAATTTATTACTGTGTTGGCTTTACATAGGGGTCATGTAGCACCTTGGGGAAATGGGAGACAGATTCAATCCAACAGCCCCTCAAAGAGCCCCCTCATTAGTATCAAAACCTTCCTTGAGGGGACTGTATTGGTTAAAGTTATGTATGTATGGCAGGATTACAAAGAATACTTACTGCTTAACTGCATCTGGTATGTTTAACTGATCTAATGGAACCATTTGTGCAAGCTGTGTTAAGTTTTCAACAAAGCTTAACTTCCGGTAAAACTTGGAACTGAAAAAAAAAAAAAACATTTGTTAAGAGAATTAAGGGTGAGTACATTATAATAACTGATTACTTTCAACTTACAAGAGGCTTTAGAATGGGTAGGGGATGTGTAGATCAGGTGTTTACATTGAAGCATATATGTGAACAGTATTTAGATAAAGGTAGGGAAGTTTTCATTGCATTTATGGATTTAGAAAAGGCATATGACAGAGTGGATAGGGAAGCAATGTGGCAGATGTTGCAAGTGTATAGAATTGGTAGTAAGTTACTAAATGCTGTAAAGGGGTTTTATGAGGATAGTGAGGCTCAGGTTAAGGTAGGTAGACTAGACTTCCCAGTAAAAGTAGGTCTTAGACAGGAATGTGTAATGTCACCATGGTTGTTTAACATATTTATAGATGGGGTTGTAAAAGAAGTAAATGTAGGGTGTTGGGGGGAGGGGTGGGATTAAATTATGGGGAATCAAATACAAAATGGGAGTTGACACAGTTACTTTTTGATGATGATACTGTGCTTTTGGGGGGACTAAAGAAAAGTTTCAAAGGTTAGTGGACGAGTTTGGGAGTGTGTGTAAAGGTAGAAAGTTGAAAATGAATATAGATAAGAGAAAGGTGGTGAGGGTATCAAACGATTTAGATAAAGAAAAATTGAATATCACATTGGAGGGAGGGAGTATGGAAGAAGTGAATGTTTTCAGATATTTGGGAGTTGACTTGTCAGCGGATGGGTTTATGAAGGATGAGGTAAACCTTAGAATTGATGAAGGAAAAAAGGTGAGTGGTTCATTGAGGTATCTGTGGAGACAAAGAACGTTATCCATGGAGATAAAGAAGGGAATGTACGAGAGTATAGTGGTACCAACACTCTTATATGGGTGTGAAGCATGGGTTATCAATACTGCAGTGAGGAGGCAGCTGGAGGCAGCTGGAGGCAGTGGAGATGTCATGTCTAATGCCAATGTGTGGTGTAAATATTATGCAGAGAATTCGGAATGTGGAAATTAGGAGAAGGTGTGGAGTTACTAAAAGTATTAGTCAGAGGGCTGTTGAGGGGATTTGGTTGTCATTTAAAGAGAATGGAACAAAGTAGAATGACTTGGAGAGTGTATAAATCTATTGGGGAAGGAAAGTGGGGTAGGGGTTGTCCAAGAAAAGGTTGGAGGGAGGGGATAAAGGAAGTTTTGTGGGCGAGGGGCTTGGACTTCCAGCAAGTGTGCATGAACGTGTTAGATAGGAGTGAATGGAGATGAATGGTTTTTGGGACCTGATGAGCTATTGGAGTGTGAGCAGGGTAATATTTTGTGAAGGGATTCAGGGAAACCGGTTAGCTGAACTTGAGTCCTGGAAATGGGAAATACAATGCCTGCACTTTAAAGGAGGGGTTTAAGATATTGGCAGTTTGGAGGGACGTCTAAACTGTCGTATCTAAGCACCTCTGCAAAGAGGGTGATTATGTATGAGTGATGGTGAAAGTGTTGAATGATGATGAAAGTTTTTTCTTTCTTTTTGGGTCACCCTACCTCGGTGGGAAACGGCCGACATGTTAAAAAAAAAAATATGTAGGTAGTAGGTTGGTAGACAGCAACCACCCAGGGAGGTATTACCGTCCTGCCAAGTGAGCGTAAAACGGAAGCCTGTAATTGTTTTACATGATGGTAGGATTGGTGGTGTCTTTTTTGTCTCATAAACATGCAAGATTTCAAGTATGTCTTGCTACTTCTACTTACACTTAGGTCACACTACACATGCATGTACAAGCATATATATACACCCCCTCTGGGTTTTCTTCTTTCTTACTAGTTCTTGTTTATTTCCTATCTCCATGGAGAAGTGGAACAAAATTCTTCCTCTGTAAGCCATGTGTGTCGTAAGAGGCGCGTAAATTGCCGGGAGCAAGGGGCTAGTAACCCCTTTTACCTTTTTGTTGAAAGATATTTAAATTTTGGTACATTAAATGATTAGGTCATTTAAGTAAATCACCCTTTAGTCTAAGCACGTATAAATAATTGAAGAAGGTTTTACATTTTACCCCTTCATAAAAACAAAGTGGGAGTTGTCACAGTTGCTTTTTGCTGATGACACTGTGCTTTTGAGAGATTCTGAAGAGAAGTTGCAGAGGTTGGTGGATGAATTTGGTAGGGTATGTAAAAGAAGAAAATTGAAAGTGAATATAGGAAAGAGTAAGGTGATGAGGATAACAAAAAGATTAGGTGATGAAAGATTGGATATCAGATTGGAGGGAGAGAGTATGGAGGAGGTGAATGTATTCAGATATTTGGGAGTGGACATGTCAGCAGATGGGTCTATGAAGGATGAGGTAAATCATAGAATTGATGAGGGGAAAAGGGCGAGTGGTGCACTTCGGAGTCTGTGGAGACAAAGAACTTTGTCCATGGAAGTAAAGAGGGGAATGTATGAGAGTATAGTTATACCAACACTCTTATATGGGTGTGAAGCATGGGTGATGAATGTTGTAACGAGAAGACTGGAGATGTCATGTCTGAGGTCAATGTGTGGTGTGAATTTAATGCAGAGAATTCGGATTTTGGAAATTAGGAGGTGGTGTGGGATTACCTAAACTATTATCCAGAGGGCTGAGGAGGGGTTATTGAGGTGGTTCAGACATGTAGAGAGAATGGAACGAAACAGAATGACTTCGAGTGTGTATAAATGTGTAGTGGAGGGAAGGCTGGGTAGGGGTCGGCCTAGGAAAGGTTGGAGGGAGGGGGTAAAAGAGGTTTTGTGTGCGAGGGGCTTGGATTTCCAGCAAGCATGCGTGAGCGTATTTGATAGGAGTGAATGGAGACAAATGTTTTTTAATACTTGACGTGCTGTTGGAGTGTGAGCAAAGTAACATTTATGAAGGGATTCAGGGAAACCGGCAGGCCGGACTTGAGTCCTGGAGATGGGAAGTACAGTGTCTGCACTCTGAAGGAGGGGTGTTAATGTTGCAGTTGTATAACTGTAGTGTAAAGCACCCCTCTGGCAAGACAGTGATGGAGTGAATGATGATGAAAATTTTTCTTTTTCGGGCCACCCTGCCTTGGTGGGAATCGGCTGATGTGTTAATAAAAAAAAATAATAAAAACTGCAAGTGATAAATGTGTAAAAGAAGAATACAGTAATTAACTAACCTAATGAAAGGTCTTGAGAATGTCACCATAGCTCGGACCCAAAAGGTTGGATGCACCACATGCAGGGCCTTCAAGTTTTTACGAAGCTTCCTATCAATCATCTGGTATGCTCGTTTTAGCCAGTGAAAACTGGGCATAGTAGAACTTGGGGTGCCACCAGCAAGGTAAACTAAAACATAATCATCAGCTATCAGCTGTTCCAGAGTGGATAGCACGTATCTGTAATGAGAAGTAAACTATACATTATAAAATAATTAGTACACTATTTGAAATTTTTATCTTCTATACAGTGGAACCTCGGTTTTCGTGATTAATCCGTTCAAAAAAGTCTGACGAAAACTGAATCATACGAAAACTGAAGCAATATTTCCCATAAGAAATAATGTAAATCCAATTAATTCGTTCCAGACACCCAAAAGTATTAACAAAAAATAGATTTTATAGAGAATAACTATAGTTTTACACACAGAAAACAATGAGAAATAAATATAAATGACTAATGAAATGGATAAATGAACATTTTACTTAACATCACTTCTATCTTTATTGAAGACTCTTGTTGGCGTATGGAAGACAGCGAGGAGGGGAGAGGGAGGAGGAGAGGTTATTGTTTGGAAGAGGAATCCCCGTCCATAAGGAATTCAGGTATCAAGGCCCTATCCGGAGTTACTTCCCTTCTTTCTCTTTTACTGGCACTAGGACCAACTTGAGAGTCACTGGACCCCTGACACACAAAAAATCTGTCCAGAGAGGTCTGTTTCTGGCATCTTTAAGATTTGCCTAAAATGGGACAAGGCATTGTCATTGAACATGCTGCAGACACGACTTGCAACAGCTTTGTTAGGGTGATATTTCTCCACAAAACTTTGCAACTCATTCCACTTTACACACATGTCCTTAATCACTGAAGAAGGCACATTCTTCCCTCTCTCTTCCTCCTCCTCTGAAGCAATTTCCTCAGCTGCGGTCTATTGCTGTTCCAGTTGAAGGTCTTGCAGCTCTTCAGTGGTTAGCTCTTCCCTGTGGTCGTCCACCAACTCTTCCACATCCTGGCCACTCACATCCAACCCCATGGACTTCCCCAAAGACACAATAGATTCCACAACAGGCGTAGGATCGTCAGGGTCAGCCTCAAACCCTTCAAAATCGTTCTCGAGGACACATTCTGGCCACAATTTTCTCCAAGCAGAGTTCATCATACTTGAAGTCACTCCCTGCCAAGCCTTATGCAATTGAGGATATTGAAGTGATTCCTCCAGAACTCTCTTAGGGTCAATTCAGTGTCCAAGGTCACTTCAAAGCACCTTTGAAACAGTGCTTTGGTGTAGAGTTTTTTGAAGTTTGAAATGACCTGCTGGTCTATGGGCGGGAAATGAGTGGCTAAGTCACACGGGCAGGCGGACGAGTTTGGTATGGACCATTTTCAACTGTACAAAAACTGAGCAGATGTATGAAAACTGGGACAAAATTTCAACTAAAAAAGTCATATAAACCAAATCGTACGAAAACTAGGGCATACGAAAACAGAGGTTTGACTGTATATCAATCATAGATAAAAAAAAAAAAAAGGAGAGAGAAAAAGAGAAAGGAGGGGGGAGGGGAGAAGGACTGGCAGACAGGGAGAAAGTAACTTACCGAGGCAAGGATAGTAACAGTATAACAAAATGCTCTCCCCTGCCCTTCACTTCCTTTGACCCTAAAACTAAAAAAGCAAGTGAAAAATAACCAACCTATGTTGAAAAGCATTCAGAGTAAGTGAAATACAAATAGGAAGAAGACAAATTTCATCATACTAACAAGAAGAGGTTGTCCATAACATAGTTGTAGTCGCGTCTTGAACGATCAGGCAGCTGGCAAGCACAGATGACTATCACAGCATTCTGGTTTTCTCCCAAGTAGCCTCCATGGCTTATACACTGCAATAAAAATAATTTAACAACTTTAAGTTAATAGTTATTGTCAAAATAGCCATTACAAAAGTTATCTTATAGAAAATAAAAATTAAGAACTTCATTTCAGTTGACCCTTACCTGATGACCGAGATAGGGACTGCACAAAAGGACCATTGAGCAAAAATACTTTTTTTTTTTTGGCAGATGGGTCTGAAAGACCGACAAGGGGGGAAGGGGGGTGCACAGACGCATCTGTGGCGACATATATTTCTATGGTGGCAAAATGGGGAAGGTACCAGAATATAATGGTACCAACACTTATTGTATATAGGTGTGAAGCATGGGTTTCAAACATGGCAGCAAGGAGGCTGAAGGCAGTGGTGATGTCAAGTTTGAGGGTAATGTGGCATGAACATATGCAGAGAATTCAGAGATTGGAGATTAGGTGTAGGAATACCAAAAGCATTATTCAAGAGGTTTGAAGGGCTTGAGCATGTAGAGATGGAGGGATAGGATAACAAAAGAAGGGTTGAAGTGAGGGGCTAAAGGTTTTAAGAGCTAGGGGCTCAGACATCCAACAGGCTTCTGTGAGCACAGTAGAGGGCAAGTAGAGCAATTGGGTTTTATGACTTGATATGCGGGAGTGTGAGGAAGGTAACATTTATGAAGATTCAGAAAAATCAGTTAGTGAGACTGGAATCCTGTAGGTGGGAAGTACATGTACAGTGAACACATTCTGAAGGAGAGGGTGGGAACTGTTGCAGTTTGGAGTGTCATATGAAGTGTGATGTCAGCATGCTTCTGGCAAAACAGTGGCTGAATGAATGACGGTAAAAGCATTTTTTTCTTTTTTTGTGGGGGGAGTTGTCACCCTGCCTCAGTGGGAAACAGCCAGTGCTAAAAATAAAATATAGTACAAGCTGTGTTACTCTCTCACTACATATACTAACCTTCCATGAATGCAGTACAGAGCTAAAAGCTTTCTCACTCCCTCACTGCATATACTAACACTAACCTTACGGTATGGAGCTATGACTTTCATATCAATCCTCCTCCACACACCACCAATTACCACACTCCGCCAGTGTCTTTCCTCAGCAGTTTCTTCGGCAGCAGAAAACTCTGGTATAAGCTGTGGTGGCGGTGGTGGTAGAGGTTCATGGTCCATATTATACTTTTTCTCTGCAGGTTCGAAGCCCTCCAAGTCTTCTTCCTACAGTAGATAAAATTCAAATTTATCCCCAATACAACAAATATGCTTTTTTTCTATTAATAACTACAAAAGAAAATTATAGAATATATATAAATAAAGTGAAGCATATATGTGAACAGTACTTAGATAAAGGTAGAGAAGTTTTTATTGCATTTATGGATTTAGAAAAGGCATATCATAGAGTGGATAGGGGAGCGATGTGGCAAATGTTGCAAGTGTATGGAATAGGTAGCAAGTTACTGAAGGCTGTAAAGAGTTTTTATGAGGATAGTGAGGCTCAGGTTAGGGTGTGTAGGAGAGAGGGAGATTACTTCCCGGTAAAAGTAGGTCTTAGACAGGGATGTGTAATGTCACCATGGTTGTTTAATATATTTATAGATGGGGTTGTAAAAGAAGTAAATGCTAGGGTGTTGGGGAGAGGGGTGGGATTAAATTATGGAGAATTAAATACAAAATGGGAGTTGACACAGTTACTTTTTGCTGATGATACTGTGCTTATGGGAGATTCTAAAGAAAAGTTGCAAAGGTTAGTGGACGAGTTTGGGAGTGTGTGTAAAGGTAGAAAGTTAAAAGTGAACATAGATAAGAGTAAGGTGATGAGGGTATCAAACGATTTAAATAAAGAAAAATTGGATATCACATTGGAGAGAGGATTATGGAAGAAGTAAATGTTTTCAGATATTTGGGTGTTGACGTGTCAGCGGATGGGTTTATGAAGGATGAGGTTAACCATAGAATTGATGAAGGAAAAAGGTGAGTGGTGCATTGAGGTATCTGTGGAGACAAAAACGTTATCCATGGAGGCAAAGAAGGGAATGTACGAAAGTATAGTGGTACCAACACTCTTATATGGGTGTGAAGCATGGGTTGCAAATGCTGCAGCGAGGAGGAGGCTGGAGGCAGTGGAGATGTCCTGTCTAAGGGCAATGTGTGGTGTAAATATTATGCAGAAAATTCGAATGTGGAAATTAGGAGAAGGTGTGGAGTTACTAAAAGTATTTGTCAGAGGGCTGAAGAGGGGTTGTTGAGGTGGTTTGGTCATTTAGAGAGAATGGATCAAAGTAGAATGACTTGGAGAGCGTATAAATCTGTAGGGGAAGGAAGGCGGGGTAGGGGTCGTCCTAGAAAAGGTTGGAGGGAAGGGGTAAAGGAGGTTTTGTGGGCGAGGGCTTGGACTTCCAGCAAGCATGTGTGAGCGTGTTAGATAGGAGTGAATGGAGACGAATGGTTTTGGGACATGACGATCTGTTGGAGTGTGAGCAGGGTAACATTTTGTGAAGGGATTCAGGGAAACCAGTTAATTGATTTAATTGGACTTGAGTCCTGGAAATGGGAAGTACAATGCCTGCACTTTAAAGGAGGGGTCTGAGATAGTGACAGCTGGGAGGGACTTTTCTCAGCTGTCGTATCTGAGCTCCTCTGCAAAGACAGTGATTATGTATGAGTGTGGTGAAAGTGTTGAATGATGATGAAAGTATTTTCTTTTTGGGGATTTTCTTTCTTTTTGGGTCACCCTGCCTCGGTGGGAGACGGCCGACTTGTTGAAAAAAAAAAAAAATATATAAATAAAGCCCTAGCAAAGTACGTCAGAATAAGAATACTGAGATTATACAATAATAACGAATATTCAGTAATTAAAAATAAAAATTCTAATAAAAATTATGATAGGAATGAAGCTAGTTACATGAGATAATTGTTATTAATCCCACATTAAGGTAAGGAGATGCTTTTTACAGTAACGTTGAAGTGGTTGGCTTATAGGGAACATCTGGAATCTTTAGGCAAGGAAGTTACAGATTTTAGGTCCTTTTATGTGCATTTGTAATATGAACCTAATTGAGAGTAACATCATGCTCCCTAAACCCAACATTAATTCTATTATTTAAGCCTGTAAATTGCCAAGACTCTTTCTTAGATGTTTAAGTTGAACAATACTGATCTCAGATACTATAAGAGTTAGACATTTCTCAACTGTTCCGATATGTATGAAAATTCTAATTTTATGACACGTCTGCAAATAAACCACGGTATGGGTGGGGACTGAACTCATAGCAAGTGAGTCTTTAAAACTCCAGGCCATCACGTAAGCCACTGGACCAGCGGGCTACAATAAGATTCATCCAATTAGGTATACAGTAGAACCCCCATATCCGCTGACTCAGTATCCGCGGTTTCAGTTATCCATGGTTTACTGTGGCCCAAAAATACCTCTTAATTTTGCATAATAATGGCCCTAAAGCACAAAAGTAGAAAATCCGGCAGTTCTTGAAAGCCTAAGAGAAGCCATAATGTGCTTCCCATCAGTTAAAATGTGATAATTCTCCACTTATTGTACATAATTTATCAATTAAACTTTGTAATAGGTATGTATAGGACTTATATATAGGGTTTGCTACTATCTGCGATTTCAGTACCCATGGCAGGTCCTTGGAATGTATCCCCTGCGGATACGGGGGTCCTACTGTATCTATACACCATGGATTGTATAAATATACATACCTAGATTATACACCATAGGTTGTATAAATATACAGTGGTACCCCGGTTTACGATGGTCTCCAAACTCGCCCTTTTACGCAAGTTTATTTTTTAAATGCTTTTGTAAGTGTATTTTTGGGGTCTAAAAGGACTAGTCTATTTTACATTATTCCTTAGGGGATAAATTTGTTTGGTAATGGCACTTGAACAGCATTCTGGAACGAAAAAATATCGTAAACCGAGGTACTACTGTACGTACCTAGGCTATACACCATAGGTTGTATAAATATACATACCTAGGTTATACACCATAGGTTGTATAAATATATATACCTAGGTTATACACCATAGGTTGTATATACGTACCTAGGTTATACACCATAGGTTGTATATACGTACCTAGGTTATACACCATTGGTTGTATAAATACATATACGTACCTAGGTTATACACCATAGGTTGTATAAATACATATACGTACCTAGGTTATACACCATAGGTTGTATAAATACATATACGTACCTAGGCTATACACCATAGGTTGTATAATATACGTACCTAGGTTATACACCATAGGTTGTATAAATATACGTACCTAGGTTACACACCATAAATTGTATAAATATACGTACCTAGGTTATACACCATAGTTTGTATAAATATACGTACCTAGGTTATACACCATAGTTTGTATAAATATACGTACCTAGGTTATACACCATAGGTTGTATAAATATACGTACAGTGGTACCTCGGTTAACGATGGTCCCCAAACTCACCCTTTTATGCAAGTTTATTTTTTTAAATGCTTTTGTAAGTGTATTTTTGGGGGTCTAAAAGGACTAGTCTATTTTACATTATTCCTAATGGGGATAAATTCGTTTGGTAATGGCACTTGAACAGCATTCTGGAATGAAAAATATTGTTAACCGAGGTACCACTGTACCTAGGTTACACACCATAGGGTGTATAAATATACATACCTAGGTTACACACCATAGGGTGTATAAATATACGTACCTAGGTTACACACCATAGGGTGTATAAATATACGTACCTAGGTTACACACCATAGGGTGTATAAATATACGTACCTAGGTTACACACCATAGGGTGTATAAATATACGTACCTAGGTTACACACCATAGGGTGTATAAATATACGTACCTAGGTTACACACCATAGGGTGTATAAATATACGTACCTAGGTTACACACCATAGGGTGTATAAATATACGTACCTAGGTTACACACCATAGGGTGTATAAATATACGTACCTAGGTTACACACCATAGGGTGTATAAATATACGTACCTAGTTTACACACCATAGGGTGTATAAATATACGTACCTAGTTTACACACCATAGGGTGCATATACGTACCTAGGTTACACACCATAGGGTGTATAAATATACGTACCTAGGTTACACACCATAGGGTGTATAAATATACGTACCTAGGTTACACACCATAGGGTGTATAAATATACGTACCTAGGTTACACACCATAGGGTGTATAAATATACGTACCTAGGTTACACACCATAGGGTGTATAAATATACGTACCTAGGTTACACACCATAGGGTGTATAAATATACGTACCTAGGTTACACACCATAGGGTGTATAAATATACGTACCTAGGTTACACACCATAGGGTGTATAAATATACGTACCTAGGTTACACACCATAGGGTGTATAAATATACGTACCTAGGTTACACACCATAGGGTGTATAAATATACCTACCTAGGTTACACACCATAGGGTGTATAAATATACCTACCTAGGTTACACACCATAGGGTGTATAAATATACCTACCTAGGTTACACACCATAGGGTGTATAAATATACCTACCTAGGTTACACACCATAGGGTGTATAAATATACCTACCTAGGTTACACACCATAGGGTGTATAAATATACCTACCTAGGTTATACACCATAGGGTGTATAAATATACCTACCTAGGTTATACACCATAGGGTGTATAAATATACCTACCTAGGTTATACACCATAGGGTGTATAAATATACCTACCTAGGTTATACACCATAGGGTGTATAAATATACCTACCTAGGTTATACACCATAGGGTGTATAAATATACCTACCTAGGTTATACACCATAGGGTGTATAAATATATCTACCTAGGTTATACACCATAGGGTGTATAAATATACCTACCTAGGTTATACACCATAGGGTGTATAAATATACCTACCTAGGTTATACACCATAGGGTGTATAAATATACCTACCTAGGTTATACACCATAGGGTGTATAAATATACCTACCTAGGTTATACACCATAGGGTGTATAAATATACCTATCTAGGTTATACACCATAGGGTGTATAAATATACCTATCTAGGTTATACACCATAGGGTGTATAAATATACCTACCTAGGTTATACACCATAGGGTGTATAAATATACCTACCTAGGTTATACACCATAGGGTGTATAAATATACCTACCTAGGTTATACACCATAGGGTGTATAAATATACCTACCTAGGTTATACACCATAGGGTGTATAAATATACCTACCTAGGTTATACACCATTGGGTGTATAAATATACCTACCTAGGTTATACACCATTGGGTGTATAAATATACCTACCTAGGTTATACACCATAGGGTGTATAAATATACCTACCTAGGTTATACACCATAGGGTGTATAAATATACCTAGGTTATACACCATAGGGTGTATAAATATACCTAGGTTATACACCATAGGGTGTACAAATATACCTAGGTTATACACCATAGGGTGTACAAATATACCTAGGTTATACACCATAGGGTGTATAAATATACCTAGGTTATACACCATAAGGTGTATAAATATACCTAGGTTATACACCATAGGGTGTATAAATATACCTAGGTTATACACCATAGGGTGTACAAATATACCTAGGTTATATACCATAGGGTGTATAAATATACCTAGGTTATACACCATAGGGTGTATAAATATACCTAGTTTATGCACAATAGGGTGTATAAATATATCTAGTTTATACACCATAGGGTGTATAAATAGTACCTAGTTTATACACCATAGGGTGTATAGTACCTAGTTTATACACCATAGGGTGTATAAATATACCTAGTTTATACACCATATGGTGTAGTTTATACACCATATGGTGTAGTTTATACACCATAGGGTGTATAAATATATCTAGTTTATACACCCTATGACGTATATATACAGTGGACCCCCGAGTTTCGGTCATAATTCATTCCAGAAGGCTGCTCAAGTGCCATTACCGAACGAATTTACTCCCTTAAGGAATAATGTCAAGTAGGTTAGTCCATTTCAGACTCCCAAAAATATACTTACAAAAGCACTTACAATATTATACTTACATAATTGTACAATTTCCGAGGTGACCGAAACTCGGGTTTACTGTATATCTAGTTGGATGAATCTTATTATAGCCAGCTGGCCCAGTGGCTTACATGCTGTCCTGGAGTTTTACAACTCACTTGCTGTGAGTTTAATCCCCACCCATACTGTGGTTTGTTAAACTTACCCCTAACCCATGACAGTCACTTTTATACACTCAATGGCTATGTTATTAAGTACACCTGCTCATTATGATTTTTGTTTAACACGTTGGCCTTTTCCCACCAAGGCAGGGTGACCCAAAAAGAAAGAAAAAACCCAAAAAGAAAAAAAATACTTTCATCATTTAACACTTTCACCATCATTCATACATAATCACTTGTCTTTGCAGAGGCACTCAGATATGACAGTTTAGATGTCACAGCCAACATCCCAAACCCCTCCTTTAAAGTGCAGGCATTGTACTTCCCACCTCCAGGACTCAAGCCCAGCTAATGTAAATATCTAATCAGCCAATCATATGCATATCTCAATGCTTAAAAGCATTCAGACAGTCAAGAGGTTCAGTTGTTGTTCAGACCAAATATCAGAATGGGAAAGAAATGTGATCTAAGTGACTTTGACCATGGAATGATTATTGATGCCAGATGGGGTGGTTTGAATATCTCAGAAACTGATGATCTGGGATTTTCACACACAAAACATCTAGTGAGCAGAAGTTCTATGGAGGCTCTGGTGGTCTGGTGGCTAAGGCTCTCGCTTCACACGGCGAGGGCCTGGGTTCGATTCCCAGCCAGGGCAGAAACATTGGACGTGTTTCTTTACACCTGTTGTCTATGTTCCCCATCAGTAAAATGGGTACCTGGGTGTTAGTCGACTGGTGTGAGTCGCATCCTGGGACACTGACCTAATCTGCCCGAAATGCTCAGCATAACAAGGGACTTTCTATATAGTAGTATGTCACTGATGTCAGCTAGGACTGTATACCATGTACATGTACTTGTAGTAAATAAAGATTATATATATATATTTTATATATATTTTATATATATTTTATATATATTTTATATATATATTTTATATATATATTTTATATATATATTTTATATATATTTTATATATATATTTTATATATATATTTTATATATATATTTTATATATATATTTTATATATATATTTTATATATATATTTTATATATATATTTTATATATATATTTTATATATATTTTATATATATTTTATATATATTTTATATTTTATATTTTATATATATTTTATATATATATTTTATATATATTTTATATATATATTTTATATATATTTTATATATATATTTTATATATATTTTATATATATATTTTATATATATATTTTATATATATTTTATATATATTTTATATATATTTTATATATATTTTATATATATATATATATATTTTATATATATATATATATATATTTTTATATATATATATATATATATTTTATATATATATATATATATATTTTATATATATATATATTTTATATATATATATATATATATTTTATATATATATATATATATATTTATATATATATATATATATATATATATATATATTTTATACCTCTGGTACAAATTGTGGGACCATAGCCTCGGAGAAGTGGATAAAAGGCTTCAAGGAAGAATATTTGGATTTCTTCCTGATGCCATTTGAATATTCCACTTCTCCTACCACCCCATCTTTTCATTTTTTTTTTTACCAATAGGTATGTTTTATTACATAATATGGTACAAAAGATTTGAGAGATACATTGTTGATATAAAGATGGCATATACAGTACACGAGGTGAGAGATACATGTCTAGTACATATTGTTACATCTTTGTCACTGATTATAATGCGAAAATCTCATCCAGCTCTTCCGAGCTGGTGCGCGTGCCCAGAATACAGCATGCATTACCCTCTGAACAGCAGCGCTGAGTCGCTGGAACAGAAAACTAGCTGCCCTGGGATCCCTAGTTACCCTGTTGAGTCTTTTGCCCAGCTCCTTGAGGAACTTAGATGCACTCTTTCCCCATGAGCCAAGGGTCTCTGAGCCTATGGGAACAAACATATAATGATGGGCAAGTTCTCCATATTTTCTCGACTTCTGGGACTCCCTGAATGGTGGCAGCAGCCCCTCCTTCCTCCCTGGTGTACTGGAGATAGGTATCAGCCAAGGTAGATGCACATGTGTAGTCCCACACCACCTGCTTGCCGTCTGTCCAGGCTTGAAGGGTGATACCATCTGGACGCTTTTGGTTGCCATCAGATCTGCATAGTTGGGGTGGTTCCCTTACTGCTGGGCATCCGGCTGTTGTGAGGCTCCTCTTGATAATGTTATTAACCTCTTCATGTCTTGCAATCTTTCCTCGGATTTACGACACACAAGACCATGGTACCCGAATCGGTCTGCTGCTTCACTGCCACAAATACACCTGTGTTCGGCGAGAATAGGGGCGGCAAGTCGAAGGGCAACACTAATGCGGATGGTCTGTGGGTCGAGGCGTGTGCCAAGGCTGGAGTTGGGAACAGCCAAAAGAAAGTCCCCTGCATGAGGAGCTCTCACTGCAAGTAGGCGGGCTCTATCCTTCCCTGACACACTCTGAAGCATTGCTGAGGCTATATTATCTACTATTGGGCCATCCCAGTGCGACTGTTTGTAGTTGTTGGGGGGAGCAGGCCTGGTTTCAGAGCCTGTTAGGTTATCCCAGATCCTGGCTCCATCAACGAACTTTTGGTCATGGATTCCAATCGTGTCCCTAAGATGTTCAGGGAGAATTGCTGCTACAAGCCCTCTGGATGCAATGCATGAAGACAGGAAAGCAGGTAGAGCAATCTGAGATGACTTGCGGACACCAATGCCTCCTAGTCTGACTGGGAGTGTAGCTTGGTCCCACTGCCCATCTTCTAGAGTAAGGTTAAGTACTTTAGTAAAGATCTGCCTCAGGATACTGTCATATTCGTGCAGTATAGGATTATCATATGAAGGAGCACATCTTAGGAAATATGTCAACCTGGGCAGACTCAAGCATTTTGTGAGGAGGTACAAGGCATCATGGGTGTCAAGATTGCCTATTCGTTGTTCCATTCTCCTCAATTCTTCCAGTTTCTTCCTGAGAATTGTGTCAATGGCATCTCTTCCCAGAGGTGCTCCAAGCAAGACACTATTAGTAGGGGCAATGACTGTTGCTCCTGGTAGTTATATATATATATATATATATATATATATATATATATATTTTATATACGTATATATATATATATATATATATTTTATATATATATATATATATATATATATATATATATATATTTATATATATATATATATATATATATATATATATATTTTATATATATATATATATATATATATATATATATATATATATATATATATATATATATATTTATATATATATATATATATATATATATATATATATATATATATATATATATATATTTATATATATATTTTATATATATATTTTATATATATATTTATATATATATTTTATATATATTTTATATATATATTTTATATATATATTTTATATATATATTTTATATATATTTTATATATATATATTTATATATATATTTTATATATATATTTATATATATATATATATATATATATTTATATATATATATATATATATTTTATATATATATATATATATATATATATATATTTTATATATATATATATATATATATTTTATATATATATATATATATATTTTATATATATATATATATATATATTTTATATATATATATATATATATATTTTATATATATATATATATATATTTATATATATATATATATATATATTTTATATATATATATATATATATATTTTATATATATATATATATATATATATTTTATATATATATATATATATATATATATATATATATATATATATATATATATATATATATATATATATATATATATATATATATATATATATAAAAAATGCCTTGCTAAATACAGTACAAGCTAATGAATTATCTTTTTAAGGTTTTTATGTAAAAAGAAAATACCAACATACCTCAATATCATCCTCCTGTTCTCCATTACTCCTCTGGCTAAATGATGATGCAACAGAAATGGTGTCATCTTCAACAGGGGAACATAAGATGTCATCAGCTACCGAGATTCGTTTTCGATGGTTTGGAGCACCAAACTCCAGACTCACTGGTCTTTCTAAAGATTGCAAAATACATAAATGAAAAAAATTATAGCTAATTTAAAACCATTGTATATTTAACTCTTTCAATTGTATGAGTAGTTTTAGTGCCCTGGAGGATCTATAGGCACATTTGTGTGTGTTCTATATTTTTGTATACATGAAAATTAAGATTATAGGTAGTAGGTTGGTAGACAGCAACCACCCAGGGAGGTACTACCGTCCTGCCAAGTGAGTGTAAAACGAAAGCCTGTAATTGTTTTACATGATGGTAGGATTGCTGGAGTCTTTTTTCTGTCTCATAAACATGCAAGATTTCAGGTACATCTTGCTACTTCTACTTACACTTAGGTCACACTACACATTCATGTACAAGCATATATATATACACACCCCTCTGGGTTTTCTTCTATTTTCTTACTAGTTCTTGTTCTTATTTCCTCTTCTCTCCATGGGGAAGTGGAACAGAATTCTTCCTCCGTAAGCCATGCGTGTCGTAAGAGGCGACTAAAATGCTGGGAGCAAGGGGCTAGTAACCCCTTCTCCTGTATATATTACTAAATGTAAAATGGGAAACTTTCGTTTTTCATTTTGGGCCACCCCGCTTCGGTGGGAAACGGCCGATGTGTTGAAAGAAGAAGAAAGAAATTAAGATTTATGTTAAGTTGCAATGCAGAAGTGCTGAAAGGTGTAAAAGGGTTACCAATACTAGCAATGAAAAATAGGAGCCAGATAATGGCTATGGTGTGAGAGTATTAGATAGGAGTGAATGGAGACGAATGGTTTTTGGGACCTGACGAGCTGTTGGAGTGTGAGCAGGGTAATATTCTGTGAAGGGTTCCAGGGAAACCAGTTAGCCGAACTTGAGTCCTAGAGGTGGGAAGTACAATGCCTGCACTTTAGAGGAGGGGTTTGGGATATTCGCTGTTTGGAGTGACATCTAAACTGTCATATCTGGGTGCCTCTGCAAAGACAGTGATATCGTGTGAATGATGGTGAAAGTGTTTATCCTTTTTTTGGGTTGCCCTGCCTCGGTGGGAGACGGCCGACATGTTTAAAAAAATATACACACACACATATAAATAGTTAATATTGTGCATAAATAAGGTAATGTGTTAATACTACTCACAGCCAACCCTCCACTTAAAAACTCAAGTAGGGTCAAGACAAAAAGATTCATTAAGTGGAAGTTGAGCAATTGCATTTTTCCATAGAATGACAAGTTATAAAACCAGAGATGTGAACTAGGATGAAAATATTCCCTATCTAATTTGAACTTTTTTGTGAATGACGAAATTAATTAAAATGTACTCTGAGATGGGTCCGTTGTTCAGTAGATATGGTAGTGTTCACTGAAGCCAGCATCAGCAAATTTGTGGAGAGAGGGAGGGAGTAAGAGTTACATAAGGATGACAGGGAAGAGTTAGTCTTATGTATTTAAGCAGAATTTTTTTTCTCCATATTGTAAAATTTTTACTTGTTACTGCTTTCCCTTAATTATGCTTTCTTCTATTTGTATTTTTTCCAGTGTCAGACCAAGCAGCACCTTTCTTCTAACATATTTTTGTAAGCGGTGGTGAATTTCTAATATAATTTGTATGTGGGGTGATTTCTTTTAACATTTTGTGAAAACAGTGGTTACTATTCTATGTTGTAGTAAATGTAAAACTCAAAAATAAGCACTTTAAATTAAATATTGTCTCTCATAAAATATTGGGATTAAAGGACATGATATATTTATTACTCAATATACAGCACTGCCAAAAAAAAAGCATTAGAATGATTAGGAGATAGTGCAAATGAGTCAAATTCTGAATGTATTCCATTTACAGAAATAATCATGAACACTGCAATACAAACTAACCAATGGAGGTGGATTTAACTGAAGTGTGCAAAGTATGGAAATTTTACTTTGCATATAACATAATGCAAAATCTGATGCACATATTTTGAATGAAGACACTATGCATAAATAATAATGAAAAATATAACAAAACATACCTTCTGTAAAATTGGTCTTATTACTAATAGAAGTTCCAAAAGTAACAGGTGTGGAGGTCATGTCAGAAATATCACTGTTATCAATCAGCAAAATGGATGTACTGGATTCATCTTTATTATTGTCTTCAAAGGTGTTTGTAATTACAATATCTGGCACAAGAATACATGGGGATGGCACTACTTTGTTAATATTACTGCTTCCAAAACCTGTTAAACAATCTTGTTCTTTAGCAATTGATGCATCAGTAATGTCAGGATTTGATAGCTCTGGTACTTCAGCACACTCTTCACTAGTGCTACCACTTAGGTCAAGAGTAGGAGCTCTTATCTTTTTAAGGCCAATGTCCTGAGATTTACTCTCAATGAAAACACCCTCAACTTCCAGTTCTTTGTGCCCCGTTTTACCAAGCCGTAGTGATCTACGTCTCTCAAACCTGAAGCCCATGTCCTCAAATTCATCATCAATAAATGCATTAGAAGACTTTGAAATATTAGCTTCAGAATCAACTATTTTGGGGTTACTGTCATCAAATACAGCCCGAATATCCATCTTTACAATGTTATCCAAATCCAACCCTTCTGCAGAGATCATTTTTTTGGGAGAGGAAATTCCACTATCAGTATTGCTAGTACTGTTATTATTATTATTATGTTGCTCCTGTAAAGAGTTGTGAAGGGCCTCTATTACATCCTTATTAACATATTTGCTGTAACGCTCAGAATTATTCAAAACTTCCTCTATTTCCTTAGGTGTAAGGATGTCCTGGAGTCTCCCACTAAGGTTGTATATATCTTTATATTTTGTGAAGTCCAGACATTCTCTAACCTTCATAAGTGTGCTTTGTTCAATGCTCAGGCTTTCATCACCTGGAGTTTCTTCATTCATGTTCAAACTGATGTCTGTTGAGGCACAATCAGAGCTCTTCTTGGTACTGTTGGATTTTGGTGTGGATGTATTAGCATGTTGAATCCCTTGATGTGACTCCGAAAGTACTGCATCATTAGTCAACCTTTCATTTATAAGATTATCACCAGCCACAATGTCAGAAATATTTTCACCCACTTCTTCACTGTCGTTTAACATATTCTCTATTTCCCTGAGGTCTCTTGCAAAGGTTCCATTAATATCTGATGACAAAGAACTACTTGTATCAATTTCTTCCAAGTTATGATGATTAACTAACTTTGATCTGCCTCTGATGTTAGACTCCTTTAGAACAGTAGCTTCTTCAGGTACAATTTTCCTTCGCATACTTCCATGCCTTTGAAACTCGCCAGTTCGTACTAACCCTTCAATCTTCTCAGCATCAGGAGCATGGATGGGTGTCAGATTTACCTTTCTTCGAAAACTTTTGTGTCTCACAAAGGCATTTTCATGGGAGTTGGGAAGATGAAATTCTTCAAAATATTCTTCCTCCAGATCACTACCAACTTCAAAGTCATCTTGCTTGGGTGAATCATCAGAGGATTCTAACTCATCTGCAAGCAAAAGCTACTACTTATTACTATGTACAAAACTAGTCATCTACTGCCTACATATTTCTTGTAAATACTATACTTAATGAGGAATTTAATTGGTGAAGTATAAACCAAAGGAGTAAATTTTAGATACATATTCTTATCAAGCCAAGGAGGAAATCTTTGATCAAACAAACTGGTTAAATGTATGGTACTCTTAAAAACTAGGTGAGCAAATGGCATGGTAAACAAACTAATAAAGTAACACCAAAATAGTCAAATAAAACATGCAGTATTAAACCTACACAACTACTTGCTACAACTTCTGTTAATTGAAAGGCATCAGATACATGTACGTACTCCATTTTCAAGTAAGTAATGCCAGCACTGTAGCATGTACCTAAAGTATACTCAAAATGTTTTACCAACCAAATTTACTTTAAACCTACTTTATATATCTACATATTTTACAAATGTCTCCTAATGTAACCAACTCAATTTCTTCCAGTAATTTATGAACCCTCCCTATATACAGAAACTTAACCCTGTTCCTTCATGCCCAATTTGTTACTAGGTATTGTACTCTCTGCTTCACTCAAGCAGGGAGCCTGCCATTTGTAAAGCACAATCAACTAATTTCACCCATACACTAAAGCTACTAAGTGATGTTTATTGTCCTTTAGTTCACTGATTTGAGTACTACTTGCAGCTAAACAAGCAATATATATATTATCTTCACAGCTTCTGATTATTATATTCACAAAGTACTGAACCCATTCAAATTTCAAATTCAAAATTCATTTCCACATGATACACCATTTGTGCAAAATTGGATGATGTTACATAAACCACACAGAAAGCCCCTAGGTTATGCTGAGCATTTATGGGTCGTTCAGTGTTGTGCAGCTCCAGAAATTTGTTCTCTAAACTTAAGCCATGACATATACAGTGGTACTCCGAGTTTCAAACAGCTCTCAACTCGAACAATTATGCAAGTGTATTATTGTAGGTGCTTTTGTAAGTGTATTTTTGGGGGTCTGTAATGGACTAATCTAGTTTACATTATTCCTTATGGAAACAAATTCGTTTGGTAACGGCACTCGAACAGCCTTCTGGAACGAATTATGGCCGAAACTCGGGGTACCACTGTATATATACACTGAAGAGACAGTAAAATTGATAAATTACACATAAGTCTAGAATTAGCACTTTTTCACTAATGGGAAGCATTTCATGGTTTCTGTTAGCTTTGAAAAACTGCTTTTGCACTTTGGGGCCATTATTAGGGAAAATTATGGGTTATTTTCAGGCCAGAGTAAACAGCGGAAACTGGACCTACGAATACGGCAGTCCTATTGTACTTGCGTCCACCTGTAAGTAGCTGTTGTCTATTCTCAGTGCTAAAGACGTGTATAAAAACTATTGTCATAGGATGGGTGGAGGAATAGTAGTAGACATCACTAACTAATGAGAAGCTACAGAAAGGAAGGAAAATGAATTTTGAATAATAAACATTAGTGTAACTATTATATTCAACTGATTTTTTTTTTGTTTTACTATTCATTTTCATATATTTTCCATACTCAGTTTATTTTATTCCAATTGTATTTAATTTTATTGTTAATTCATTTTCATGAATTTGATTTACTTAGTATACTGTATTGTGTTTTTATTGTTGATAATCATTTCTGATTTTTACTGTATTTAATAGGTAGGCTGCTAATAGCTATTACAAGGACCCCAATATAAAAGTTATTTTTGACTTATTTATTGGTTACCCTAGGTAGTTTACTCTTATGTTACTATGCAAGACAATTTTAAGCAGCCAAAAACTGTAACAGTACCTAAATAATTACTTAATAGCAGTTTTGCTGTTATAGTACATGTACAGCAGGGTGTCCATGTAAGTAATATTTAATTATTAAAGTACACAAATAACCCACACATAGGAGAGAGGCACTTAAAGTATTTACATATATGGGAAAGAGTTAATACCTAGGGGTCATATATTGCCAGGGAAATGGGAGGTAATCAGATTTGAGCTGAGAAAGGAGAATGTAGCTTTAATTTCTTGAAACGAGTCTTTCATTGGCATGAAGATATGCCTTATATTTCAGTATAAAATTTTTAACACATTTACTTGAGCTACAATGGAGATGCATTCACCATCCATGATTCTCTTGATGTTTTTCAGAAAGCATGATTTTCTACTTGTTTTTCAGAAAGCATACAGAAATTGCACAACTGAAACATCACACAGACTTCCAACATCCCCAAACATCATTTGAAGAAATGGAATATAATTACCTAGAAAACTCAATCTGGCACAGAGGTCAAGAGAGAATGAAAATGAGAGAACTAGCTACATCTCTCATGGGGAAAGTTACCTATGAGATTAGATACATCTAATTCTGCATCAGAGTCAAAATTAGAATAGTACAGGAAAAAGGCTCTCTCCCTTCCCTCCCTTCTGGCAACTTAGCTAGCTGAAACTGCAGGCGAAATGATTTCATGATATAGAAAAATGTGCCAAGATATTTAACATGAAAGACTGAACTAGCATTTGATTTCTACTACTAGGATTACTACTATCACCACTACCACTACTTCTGCATCTACTATTATGCCCTGGCCAGGGGCAACACTATTTCAGCTATCTATAATTGTTTGCACAAAATTCTTCATACACATTAAAGATGCATCTTTTGCCACAATGTGTCATACCAATGTTTCAGTTTTTTACTCACTCTGTAATTCAAACAGTTTTTCATATTTGAGCATCAAATCTGCTCAGTCTCTTAAAGGTTTGAATATTTTCCCATCTTATTTCTAAAGGGGAACTGGTAAAGTGCTTCAAGCTTTTCTTAAGGTTTATTAAATAGATGGTATGGGCTTAATTGCCCTTCTCTGCATCCTCTCCAATACTATCTTCATTTATGGAATTTGAGGACCAAGACAACAGCCTATTCAATGTGCAATTTAACAAGTGAATTAGTCAATACTGCTTCTGGTATTTTATACTCAAAATTTCTAGCTAGGGAACCTATATAAAAATGCATTTGGTCAGCAAGCAACAGATAAACAAAAATACAACATTTAAACAAACTTCCCATGTAATGACCGCCCATCAGCCCTTGTGTAATGTTTGGGTACAGGTGTGTTCTGACGTTTTAGCTATGTTCTTAATCCCTGAGCATGCCCCCCTCCCCAAGTAGAGTATGTACATAAGTGAAAACTAAGGGATGCTGCTACATACCTGATACATAACTGGGAGTGAGGAATTTTTGCCTGCCAGGATGAACATCTCCAATTACTTCATCTGACTCCACAAAACAAACACCATTACACCTCTCTCTAACAGTCTTCAAGGCAAGAGGACTTGTTGGAAATTCCACTAAAAAATAAATATACAAGTTTTGCTAAGTTTTGAGGATTCAGAGTATATTATGAACATGAAGTAATAGTTTTATATTAAAATATGTCTACATATTAAAGTCAGAAGGATGAAAAAAGAAATGGACTGAGGAATAGAGTAGTACATTTATGGGGAAGTGTTAAACCTATAGGAATCATGCAGTGCCTAGGGAAAGGGTGGTAATCAGGTTTGATCCAAAGGGAGGGAAGCTCCAATTCCTTGAATCAAAAGCCCTTCACTGGCATCATGGCACCCTCTTGAAAGGTAGGGTTCATTGAGCTCTAGACTGTTGTTACCCTTCAGCCCAACTTTAAAAACGTTTGAATATTGGTGTATATCTGCACTACTTTAGTCCTAACTCCCACATTAATAAATATTCAGAAAATATACCCATACTATTATATTACTTCATCTCCAAAATACTGTGCATATTGATGTACATACTTCACCTAAGATACTGTACCTTCATTAAACTTTATTTTGCTTAGAATCATAATAAAGTACTGTACTGAATAAGTTATGTATTCTTCAATAAACAAATTTATTGATATTATTGCTATTACTGTTAAGACCAATATACTGACTGAAGAAAAATCAAGAAATACGAGTAGATTCGACAGATTTCATTAATAAGGCATGTTCAGAATGTTCCTTCTTCAATGACATAAAATGTTTGAAATAATCCTGGAAATGACAATACATGGCCTAAACATTTAGCTCTACTAAGTAGCTACTGTACATGTTAGAAAAGAAAAAGAATCAAATGATCAATATAAACTGATATTGAAGAATCAAAATCCGGCCATTTGATAGGATTAAATATGTAACCTTAGTCCCACTTTCTTCATATTATAAATGTTTTTCGAGATTCATTGAATACAAGGGGTACTAGATTAATAATACAGTGGACCCTTGCTATTCGAACACTCCCAAACTCACCCTTTTTTGTAAGTTTATTATTGTAAGAGCTATTATAAGTGTAGTATTTTTGGGGGTCTGAAATGGACTAACCTAATTTACATCATTCCTTATGGGAATAAATTCGTTTGGTAACAGCACTTGAACAGCATTCTGGAATGAGGGTGAGTTTTGGAGTGTTCAAATAGCGAGGGTCCACTGTACATGTGTATTAAATTTGCATCAATTTAAAGACAGTGGACAGTGTTCACCTGTTTCAGTGGTGTAGTCCTCAGGAGCTGGCAATGCAAGGTCAGGCGTGTCTATACCAGATGAAGGAGGCCTGGAACATACATCTGCTGTCAGGTCTAGGTCAGTGGCAGCCAGAGACAACTGTGACGAGGGTGGTCTAGAGGAACCCGAGGAGTAGGCCGAGGAGGCAGCCAAATCAGGATCACTGGTGGTCAGGTCACTGGGGGCCAGGGAGACCTGAGAGACAGCAGCACTCAGTGGTGGGCTGGGGGAACCCTTCATCTCTCTGCTTGTTGATCTCATCAGTTCATCATTTACCAACTCTCTGCCTCCACCCACAATAGCCTCACCATTCTCCCCACGCATCACAACCTGCAGAGTAACAATTTAGATGAAAAGTACCCTTAAAACTGCAGTCTGAAATCAGATGTCAGCAAAATGAATTCAGTCAGTTCCTCACTTTCATGGGATACAGACACATTTGCTCGGAAAACATAAAAGAGCAGGATAAAACAAAGTTAAAGATTTAAAAAATATTTAAACTGACCTATTGTTTCACACTACTTTCCAAACAGGCTAATTGGAGAAAGCTCTCACTAAATCGTACTGGACTTTTCCCAGGCAACTTTTTGGATTACGTATACATAATGTACTGTACCCACCCTTCCCTGCTCTTGCCCTCTCAAATGTAGATATAAAAATTCAATGAAAAATAAGTAATCAAGATGACTAGGCCCCTACAAGACTTTACCTAAAGTGGCCAACTGGACTGAAAAATGTGCGACTTAATTTAATGTGTCAACATTGCCACAAATTTCCAAGAAAGTCTCAAAGACCGTGGGAATACTATCCAAGATACGGTACTATGTTCCACAACCAGCTTTCCTTACCCTATATCACTCACTCATTTACACCTACCTCACCTATGGAATCTGCGCATGGGGCTCTACATCAATAACTCATCTCAGACCACTAATAACACAACAAAAGGCAGCAGTTAGAATGATAACAAATTCACACTCCAGACAACATACTCCACCAATATTCAAAAACCTAAACTTACTTACCATACAAGACAGTCATACATTTTACTGTGCCTATTACATACATAGAACACTCTATGCAAATATTAACCCACCACTCAAACTTCTCCTTACCAATTTTAACAGAACACATGACCATAACACTAGACACAGATCACTCCTCGGTGTTCCCCGTGTCCATCTAACACTATGTAAAAACTCAATGCATATAAAAGGCACGAAAATTTGGAATTCATTACCTGTCATTGCCAAAGAAACCCTGCCTGTACCCCAATTCAAAACGATGCTAAAAAACCACCTTCTCACCCAAACCTAAATACATACTCAACATCAAACATTCCCAACAAAGTAGAATAATCACTTAAATGTAAAAACCTGATTAATCACTTAAATGTAAAAACCTGTTATGAATAATACATACTAAGCTAACTGTTTCTATAACATTTACATTATAATGACCACAAACTGTAACTGCAATGCAATTAATTGTTTTAAATTATCTCACTCAATTAGTTGCATTGCTACAATTAATAAATTATTATGTTCAACTTATATTCAAACTTTATAACTTAGATACACAATTATACTTATTTTATAAATTATCAACCATAATTTTTTACCATGTAGTCTACTATTAAATAGTCCTAAGAATGCCCGCAATGCACAGCATATTAGGGGCTTTTGGCATGTACACCTCATTTATACCTATGTATCATGTCTACCTAACCATGTATCATTGTACCATGTCTAAATAAACTATTATTATTATTATTATTATTATTATTATTATAATACAGATTGTCATACTGTAAATAGTGAAATCTTACAGATTATGAGATTTGATCAAAATTGCTATACAAACAAGTATGTGACTAGATCAAATAAAATTATTTCTAAGAAACCTGGCAAACTTCAAAAGTTTTCAAATACACTTTGGTATATGCATGGAAAATTTTAAAAATTGTACACAACTTATGACAAAATCTTTTCTAATAGGATCTTGATTCAACAAATTGGTGTAACCTCCCCTTCCTTGGCTCAAACCTGATTAACTCCCATTTTTCAGGAACTGTAACCCTGAGGTTCAGCACATCCCCATGAATATAATAATAATTTTCCTTGAGGGATAAGAGCTGGTTGTCCTCAAGTCCAATCAGATTCTCTCGAGTGCAGAGCCTCTGGGATTATCATGAAATTGAAGGTCTTAAGGACCCTGTTGACACCAAGGATGTCTTATGGCCAAAGTGGTAGCACCTTTGACTCACATCTGAAGACTCTGGGTTCAATCATAGCACAAGTTGAAATGTTGGACATGTTTCCTTACATCAGCTCCAGCCTACAACGGTAAGCTGGAGCCAAGTACCATTAGGACCCTGATACTCCCTCCTAGGCTTGTCAGGCAACACAGCCTAGTAAATACACTCACTTTTCCCTTTTTGAGTACACATGTTCAAACCTATTACATTCCACATACAATTTTTAAGTTAAATTTATTTCTGCACATCTGCTTTTGTGAAAATAAATCGTATGATGATACCAAGCTGTGGGAAAGACATACGAGTGCAGTTCAGGAAACCTCTCCTTATCCAGAGGGCTGAGGAGGGGTTGTTGAGGTGGTTCGGACATGTAGAGAGAATGGAACGAAACAGAATGACCTCGAGTGTATAAATCTGTAGTGTAGGGAAGGCGGGGTAGGGGTCGGCCTAGGAAAGGTTGGAGGGAGGGGGTAAAAGAGGTTTTGTGTACGAGGGGCTTGGATTTCCAGCAAGCATGCGTGTGCGTATTTGATAGGAGTGAATGGAGACAAATGGTTTTTAATACTTGACGTGTTGTTGGAGTGTGAGCAAAGTAACATTTATGAAGGGATTCAGGGAAACCGGCAGGCCGGACTTGAGTCCTGGAGATGGGAAGTACAGTGTCTGCACTCTGAAGGAGGGATGTTAATGTTGCAGATTTATAACTGTAGTGTAAAGCACCTCTCTGGTAAGACAGTGGAGTGAATGATGACGAAAGTTTTTCTTTTTCGGGCCAACCTGCCTTGGTGGGAATCGGCCGATGTGTTAATAATAAAAAATAATAATAATAATTTCGTTTAATAAATGTCCTGAACTATACACAAGTCTTTTTTCCACATCTGCTTTAGTTTTATCAAAGTTACCTCCACTTCCAGTCCCTAGCATATAATCTCTATTGAACTGAAAAAAGAAAACACTCACGAAACTTCAAGAAAAAAAGATACCCAGGTGTTACACATGTCATTCATGAGCAACATGAAGGATGATAATTAAGACATGTGCAACAGTTAGACATGGAAAAATAAACACATATGTGTTTATTTTTCCATTGTGTTGGTATTTTATACCATTTATTTCCAACAGTTAGACATCTTATTCCGAAACATTTAGCCTAATAGGCTTCTTCAGTCGGACATATAGGAGGAAACAGAAGCACTAGAGATGTAAAGACGATGTAATCAGTCCATTACACTCGAAGACATAGTTTAAATGAAAATTTATACATATGTGCAACATCTGGGTATCTTTATTGTAGACGTTGAGCCATCCAGTGGCTTTATCGATACATTATTTGAAGACAGTAGAACTATATACAAAAAAATTAGGTAATCAGTCCCTCAGCGTAGTCGTGTAGATTCTGGAGCACAGAATAGAATAGAAGGGACTCACAGGTAAGAACCCACTAGGGGGGAGGGGTAAGTGGGGATAGGCAAGAATAGGTGGGGGAGAGGAAATACCGAAGAGAAAGGAAAAAGAGTCGGAACTGAACCCAACCGCTAAGCACTGTGAAGTTAATTTTTGGCAAGAATAAGATGCATCTGCTACAGCTCGCTGTAGCAGATGCATCAAAAAGACACTGAGCAAGCAGCTTCATCGAACTGCACAGAGAACGTCCCTACATGACAATGGCAGTTTAAGGAGAGTTGAAGAGAATAATGATTCAGAGATGGTATTAAGACATATTAACGTGAAAAGTGCGAGAAAAGAAGAGGAAGAGTGCAAAAGAAGAGCAAGATTATAGAAGTTAAGTGTACCGAGGGGAAGGAGCAGGGTCGTAAAAAGCTCGGAAGAGATTGACAAGATTGTAAGGACGTCTGAGAGAGTCGTCTAGATAAGAAGTCCAGTGTTCATGGTACGTCTCAAGTCTGTCAAGTTGTCTGTCGCAGTGTTTTCCAGAAAGGCATAGAATTAGGGGGGATATGATTGAGGTATATAAATGGAAAACAGGAATAAATAAAGGGGATGTAAATAGCATGCTAAAAATATCTAGCCTAGACAGGACTCGCAGCAATGGCTTTAAGTGGGAAAAATTCAGATTCAGGAAGGATATAGGAAAGTACTGGTTTGGTAATAGAGTTGTGGATGAGTGGAACAAACTCCTGAGTACAGTTATAGAGGCTAAAACGTGTAGTTTTAAAAATAGGTTAGATAAATACATGAGTGGGTGTGAGTTGGACCTGACTAGCTTGTGCTACTAGGTCAGATACGGTGCTCCTTCCTTAAGTGAATGTGACCTTACCGGACTAGGTTGGGGCATTGGCTTAAACCGGTAGGAGACTTGGACATGCCTCGCATGGGCCAGTAGGCCTGCTGCAGTGTTCCTTCTTTCTTATGTTCGTATGTTAACACGTTCAAAGCCGATGTGTTATTCCTGAGGTGGAGAGATTCGGTGGTGGCATAATCATCCTAGTTCCTAGGCCCTTTGTGTATCCATATGCTCTTGCGCTACCGTCCACAGGATGGATATGGGATGCACAAACTAGCCACTTCGATGGCAAAATCTAAAAAATCTCTTCCGCATTCTCCGGAAATCTTAGGGTTAATGATAAGGACGTCGTTCACTGATTTCGTTCATTTTACGTTGTCTGGAATAATGTTCACGAGTCGTTCAGCTTCTATGGATTCCATATATTAGCAAAGACAGCACTGGAGGGCGAGCCCAAGGTCATTCCATATTTTTGTATCGTTAAATAGAAGACGAACTGTTAAAGATCAAATAAATCTTGGCAAGGCAATGGTAAATCAACATCGCTAGTTTTTTTTATATCTAGATCCTTTATCCTGTTAGGTCCCTCGGTGATAAGACATGTACAACACTTTAGTACCTTCATCTAAATGTTTTGCCTGCACAGGCTTCTTCAGTTGAATACAAGCGATTTTAACACTGGAGACAGTATTAGAAGTGGGGAGGTATATCTGAGGTGATCAGCCTCTTGGCCGCCTAAAACAAAGGCACGACCAGGAGATTTTATATGCTGGAGCTCGAAGTGAGGTGTAGCAGTTGAAAACATAAAGAGATGGGCCCGCTAAACAGTAACTGAAGTGGAGAAGACATCATCTGTACCAAGATACCGTAGTGTTGCTTCGTCACACAAGCATCAGATAGTAAATGGTATACTATACCAACAAGTAGTTAAGCAAGACTTGTATAACATTCAGGTATCTTCATTATCAAAACTTCACCGTCTTCAGCCGTATACAGGCAGTTATAACATTGGAGACAGTAAACGTGGAGGTAAACATAAGGTAATCAGTCCCTCAGCCTTCGTGTAAAGGAGGTTAGACAGAAATGTACAACAAAATTATTACTTTGTATCAGGAATCTTCCTAGGAAAACCGAGTGAGCCCATTAAACCTACATATTATGTTACATTTTGAATACCAGAGGTATTAATCGTCAATGACGCTACTTGGCATCCTCCACTAATTTAGATCACGTCATGAATACTTATTCTTTATCAAAGTGTGTTGGTTTTTAACGACCTGTGGGTATATACACAGAAATGAGTATCAGTATATACGCGCCATGGTTGAGGCTTGGAGAGCTTCACCCCCCCCCCCCAAGCCGCAACCGCTGATCTTGAATCTTAACTTGTTTAGTCTAACACGTATGGTTTTTTGAAATCTTGTGATCAATATTTTGGCTATTTAATTAAGGTTGAGGAACCAAATATGTTGTCTAACAATCAGGTAGTGTGGTGCATGCAATGACAAAAACTAACCTTTCTGAAAGTAAATTCAACTTATACAGGCAAAACAAATATATTTCCATTCATACAAACATTTATATCACAGTTTTCAGGCTTTTACGTTTGTGTTCAGTATGGCTCTCCCGTACTAGTGCCTAGTAGTAGTAAGACATCAATCTCAATCAGGCTTCCCTGATATCACCTCTCCACGATGGCTATGTCTTATTATCAAAATCGTTCACCGCTGGATTCTGTTTTCACATAAACTACTTGTTAGAGCAAAACAAAGTTCAGATTTGAATTGTCTCAAAATTTGTTAGAAACACATTTTAAACTTATTGGCCAGTGTAATTTGATGTTTTGTGAGCATGAATATACGATGGTTTGTAATTACTAAAGCTGCTTTTTTTAGTTTAAATATGAAAAGTTTTACAGTTATAACAAGCTTTTTTTCTCTCTCAAGGCTGTATTCGTCACAAAAGGCCAATATTATGTAGGACCTACGCATTCTTCTTCAGATTCAACTTCATGTGTAATATACTTCTGTATCGCAAAATGTTAAGCATCTTACATTTAACAAGCACCACTACACACAAACTTTTACTTACGTCAGCTTACACATAATTAAAATTCCGACCTAGAAGCAGGACGAGCTGGGCATCACACCAACCTGGCCGCCCACATCAGTGTTTTTTGTTTTTTGTTTTCACAGTTTTAACTGAAGCATCTAACCGCTAGAGGCGTTTTCTTATTCATTCGGCGCTTTGAACTTTCTAAAATTATCAAATATCTGCTATCTTAATTTGCTAGTATTAGTAACCTGCTACTGCGACTTAAGTTACTACGCAGCGAAATCGAACGAGGTCTTACTAACGACAGTCAATTATAGTACGACCTTGGGTTTTGTTACTTAGAATTCTAGATAAAACAATCTATTAGCTTTACTGTCAACAGATACTATTGCCTTTCTGCATCCGGTTTAAGTTCTAAATTATTTTGTTTATAAACGGTCATTGAATCTTCCCAGGATTAAGACTTTCACATTTGTGCACGTGAAACTACTGCTACTTAAGAGTGCGAGTTCCGGGCACTTTAGTGTGTTGATCAAGAGTGGGAGCAGTGTAAACTAGGTCAGGTGTAGCTAGATCTAGTGTGCGCGCACGTGCTGTACATACGTTTCCATGTATAGTTGCACACGTGTCTATGTAATATTTTTTTACATCATAATGTCCTCAATCCCATTAAACATATGATATTCGATCTAAAGGAGTAGCCCTGTTTAAAAATGGTAGCTCCATCTCTGAAGTATATAGTGAACCCAGGATGCAATGCTTGACAATGCCCTTACCGCCCTACTGAAGTATCAAACTCGCGTCGACAATTTTTTTTTTTTTTGAGATCCCAACCTGAGTGATTAGTAAGCTTATTTAGGCACAAGAATACATAAGTACAATTATCATACATAGTGTAAATTAACTAGGATAACCCAAAAAAGTCAAAGTGATGGCGAACTGTAAACCCTCGTTCGTAATGGGTGGGGGGTTAGGTAAAAATTTAGTTTTTGCTCTTAACTTTGAGATTGTCACAAATCAGGGCTGCCGCACAATGCTGTGTAACAAATTTTGATAAAAGATCAAATCTGCATCTGCCGCTTGTCTTACCACATTATATTTTCTAAATCGCCCTAAGTTCAATTGTGCCCTCTCAGAATTCATCTAATGCCATTATTTTCATGACAACGAAGCTGTGTCGCTATTCACTTCATCTGTTGTTTACGTAGATTGTGAACATTGCTGAAATCCCAACCAACCAAAATCTAAGAATAATCAAACGTTAAAGATTCCTCTATTTTAAGATAAACGACAAACTAAGAAAAATTATCAGAGCAAATATCAAATTAACAGATTAAATATTAAGATACACAGTAAAAAAAAAGGATTAAATGCAAAGATATACAGCCAGAGTTAACAAAACATATATTTGATTGTTTTGAAAATCGTATCTTGTGAACGTCGTTCTGTCAAGTTAAACTGGTTTGGGTCTCGACATGAACGGGATGGGAGAGTGCTATTTGCAGCCTCCACCTTGACTAGGGTAACATGATTTAGTTAAGCTTATGGCTACATCGCTAGCCATTCCTGATTCTCCAGTTCTATCTCAGCTGCTGGGTTAAGCCCCGGCTCTTATTTCTACGACTAAGGACTCTCTCTCCAGCGCTATTCTTCGCCTGACCCCATTGGGGTCTTACCTAAACTCTCTTGATCTTGAGGCTTATGGGCTATCGACTGCATGAGGGTCAACATAAGAACATAAGAAAGAAGGAACACTGCAGCAGGCCTACTGGCCCATGCGAGGCAGGTCCAAGTCTCCCACCGGCTTAAGCCAATGCCCCGACCCAGCCAGGTCAGGTTACATTCACTTAAGGAAGGAGCACGGCATCTGACCTAGTAGCACAAACTAGTCAGGACCAACTCACACCCACTCATATATTTATCTAGCCTATTTTTAAAACTACACAACGTTTTAGCCTCTATAACTGTACTCGGGAGTTTGTTCCACTCATCGACAACTCTATTACCAAACCAATGCTTTCCTATATCCCTCCTATTACCGTCAACAATATTTTAATCCTTACGAAAGTGATTATGGTAAATCCAACGTATACACACACACGAATTTGCAGAGATTATGGAGTATACCGTTACCTAAAGTATATACAGATAACCTATGAATATACACAGGTTATCCCACCCACTCATATACTCGATAGAGGCTATATATACATACGCAGTTTTGTATATACAGTGTACACAGTATGAACAATTATATGCAACTTGAGTATACCGTACCCTGTGTATATATGACCTATATATACAGTACATATACCTTGTGATCCACTTGGTTAAGTCACTTATCCCCATTTAATCCATACAAACAGTGTCCAGTGTCACTATTGCTCTGGCCCAACGGTTGTTGAGGTAGCCAAGACAATAACCTCATTTAGGCTGTCTAGCAGAGGCTAACGTCATCGTTGTGGCACTCAACTGAGGGTTATTTCCAGCCCTCGCAAACTAGTGTAAACGCACATTTATTATATTCACAGGAAGCACTAAACCTTTAAGAGCCACAGTGCCTAAGTAGGGGAACCAATCAGGTTTGATCCAGGATGGTTTTTAGCCATTATACTGAAAAAATGGTCTTCAATGTGCGCGCATGAATGAATGTATAATATAAATAAAATTATAGACAGGGACAGGGACACACACACACACACACACACGTGTGTACTCACCTATTTGTGGTTGCAGGGGTCGAGACTCGGCTCCTGGCCCCGCCTCTTCACTGATCGCTATTAGGTCCTCTCTCCCTGCTCTATGAGCTTTATCATACCTACTCTAAAACTATGTATGGTTCACAATTCACACACAACCCGCACACATAAAAAAGAGAGGAGCTTACGACGTTTCGGTCCGACTTAGACCATTTACAAAGTCACACTAACACACAGGACAGGAAGGGGTATTTATAGGCAGGCAGACAGGGGAGGGCACAAGAAAGTGGTGGAGGGGTAATAATGGAGGTAGTAGTGGTAGTAGTAGTAGTAGTGGAGTCAGTCATATTCTAGGAAAGGAGCACTGCAATGAAGCTGGCGGCCCGCATAGGGTATGGACAAGAACACTAAGGGGGGGAAAAAATGAAATTAAAATAAAATAATTGTTCCAGTCACGGTATTGTGCCTTTTTTTGTTATTTGTGTATGGTTCCTGCCTCCACTACATTGTCACTTGCCAGACTATTCCACTTCCTGACCACTCTATTATTATTATAATCAAATAGAAGCACTAAACTTGACCACTCTATGACTGAAGAAATACTTCCTAACATCCCATTGACTCATCGGAGTCTTCAACTTCCAATTGTGACCCCTTGTTGCTGTGTCCCATCTTTGGAACATCCTGTCTGTCCACCTTATCTATTCCTCACAGTATTTTGTATGTCGTTATCATGTCTCCCCTAACCCTCCTGTCCTCAGGGCGATTTCCCTTAACCTTTCTTCGTAGGACATTTCCCTTAGCTCTGGAACTAGCCTTGTTGCAAACCTTTGCACTTTCTCTAATTTCTTGACCAGGTGTGGGATCCAAACTGGCGCTGCATACTCCAGTATAGGCCTGACGTACACGGTGTACAGTGTCTTGAACGATTCCTTATTGAGGTATCGGAACGCTATTCTCAGGTTTGCCAGGCACCCATATGCTGCAGCAGTTATCTGGTTGATGTGTGCTTCCGGAGACTCACCCCAAGATCTTTCTCCTGGAGTGAGGTTTGCAGTTTTTGGCCACCTAGCGTGTGTGTGTGTGTGTGTGTAATGCCTGCATAAATAACTCATTACGACATTACGATTGTAACCAGATATAAGCATGTGAATAGTTTATTGTTGCCACTATAAAAAATAGCTATCAAAACTTTGCGGGGCCCAGTCCCTATATCCATTATGTGCCTATCAACTTTTGACCACCGCCCCAGGATGGGTAGGGCTACATAATAAATATATTAAAGTGAATTTGACAGTAGCCAAATTTCCTTGGATCAGGGGCCCTTTGCCAGAATCGACACCTCCCGTTGAAGGGTAGAGGCACACACTTCTCTCCACCTCACCATGTACTACATGTGGGGGGAAACTTACGAAGCACGCAACCAGAATTAACATCCGCCGCCTGCCCACATCCGCTAGTTCAACCCACCAACAATTTTTATCCGCGTGGCAATACCTCACAACTGAGTAGAAATACAATTAATGTATCGTAGTCTTTACCTTCGTGTCATTTAGCGGCATGCAGATGTACAGATAAATAGATAAATAAGAAAGTAATGGCTTACACTGCCTACACACTACCCGCCTGTTGCCCACTAGTACCTCCGCCGACCACACCTGCTGCCGGCGTCCACTAGGATACTCTCGTACTGCACCGTTGCAATCACCCAGAAAAATAGCACACAAGCTTCTACCTGGTTTTGTAGTCAGACCTAAATATGAAAGATTTCTCACTATGATATCGCAGCAACAACTCTGGGAATGCCAAACTGTTACTATACCCTCAAATGGCTCTCAACTGATCTCACTCGTCCGGGGACGGAACCCCGGACGAGTGGAAACTTTGGGCATGTTTCCTTACACTTGTTGACTGTTCACCTAGCAGTAAGCAGGTACCTGAATGTTAGCAGACTGGAGTGGGTCGCACCCCAAGTTTAAAAAGATCCCAATGAAAAAAAAACCCAGTCTGTTGACAGTGGCTTGACTGGGTTTCCTGGGTTACTAACCCGAACAAAATCTTCTAAATATTTATTTATACAAACTTAATTTTATGATTTTATTTCTTAATATAAAGGTAGATCACCGAATAAAAATAAACTATGCTTAATCCTACAACTTCCCGCTCTTGACAAATACTGTATAATGAAAAGTCAACAGCAACTTTCTGAATAATTATACAATCTACTAAATATGTAAGTAAATGTGGTATGTAATTAATGAGGCTAGAACGGGCAAGTAAATTTCCCCAAAGTTGGTGGATATAAATTAATTATATATGTACACCATCTGTGTTAATACACAGATGTGGAAATATTTGCATTTATGTACTATTAAAAAATGAAATTAACAGTTAATGAAAACCTTTATTTTTCAGCCTATGACCACAATTCAGAAAGTTAATAAAGAAAAAATACTTAGGGAGTGGAAATTCATTACTCTCAATCTAGGCAGAGGCGCGGCAGATAACTATTTACCGTTGGATAACTTCTCTATAAAGTGTTAATAAGCTGTTGCTAATATACGAGTACACCCTCACTATGAAATCCCAACATATATCTAGGGTAAACAATGTAAAGTTAATTAAAATGTCTAGTCCGAGGCTTTCCAATTACCAGTTGTACACGAAGTTCTTAAGGAAGTACATTAAAGTGTCACAAAAAATGCCTATTTTTAATAAAGTGCCACAAGAATTCGTGTCTTTTAATCCCAATGCGTCACAGGCCCTTGACTTGAGGAAGTAGGAAATGAGGAGGACACGCTCTGACAAGATTTATCCGGATCATCATATTGTTCTCCGATTAATGTCATGAGAACAGTATTGCCACATGCATTCTCTGCCTGAGCTAGTAAATTCGCATCCCCGTGTTCGACCTTCTGATATTCACGCTCATATAGGTAATAACCATCCATAATGGAGCAATGAGTTCCATGCACTCGTCTATATATTTCAAGGCAAAGGTCAGAAACTCGCAGTCGTGGATTATCGTACCGTGAAGTACTTTCCTCTTTGATTTCACTCCGTAATTGCATTACCTTGTTTCCCCGCTTTGCAATAACATACTGAGCCTCTACTCTGGGTCAGCAGCAGGAAAGGGCGCAAGCTATGAGATGTGAAGAGCGCTTTGACCCGAGATTACTCAGCGATTTTGACAATAAAATAAACATAAAACAGAGAGCTTACCAGCTAGAACATCCATATCCACACTTACAGATCCACTGATGATATCTCATTAGCAGGGTAACCAAGAGAGGGAGTTATATCAAACATACAATTTGGGAGAGATAAGAAGATGGGGATGCATGGTAGAATAATAAAAAAAAGATCCCCCTATTCTTTACGAATATAAACAGCAGTGCCGACTTCCCAGGAACCAACCCATGCCCTACCCGGTGCACACACATGGTGCTTCCCAAAATTAACAGAGCAAGGCTTCACAAACTTCGGAATAAACGTTGGTAATTGTGCACCTTTAATCACCCTTCCTGAATATTCTGGCAACCTCGATTACAACAATTATCCAGTCACTTTCGTGGGGGAGAGGTAGATGTTTATTTTATTTACAAAACTCTTTGGTTATTAAGCACTTTAAACATTTCATTTCTAACAGGAATGAATAAAGGAGATGTAAATAGCGTGCTAAAAATATCTAGCCTAGACAGGACTCTCAGCAATGGTTTTAAGCTGGAAAAAATCAGATTCAGGAAGGATATAGGAAAGCACTGGTTTGGTAATAGAGTTGTGGATGAGTGGAACAAACTCCCGAGTACCGTCATAGAGGCGAAGACGTTGTGTAGTTTTAAAAATAGGTTAGATAAATACATGAGTGGGTGTGAGTTTGACCTGACTAGCTTGTGCTACTAGGTCAGATGCCGTGCTCCTTCCTTACGCGAGCGTGACCTGACCTTACTAGGTTAAGGCATTGGCTTAAGCCGATAGGAGAATTGGACCTGCCTCGCTTGGGCCAGCAGGCCTGCTGCAGTGTTTCTTCTTTCTTATGTCCTTATGTTTTTATATTATCATCTGTTGTGACCCCACTCTCACTCATAATGCAAATTAGTAATCACACAGGAAGCAAAACTATTCAAACTTTATCACATTTCGCAATCTTTATCCATAATTCGTTCAGTGTCATCCGCAGTCAACTGATTTTGGACGAAAGGGGAATTATAACCACCATTTATAAAACGTGATGCTTGGTTATTATCTAAGTACCCCATGAGAATGGAACAACCCTCCGGGCGAGGAGGCCCCCTGCTCCTGAGCTCAAACCATTCATACACTCTCACTTAATTAATGTGATCCAGTGTCGGGTGGTGCAACACCCACTACTGCAGTTTGCAAGAACGATACGAGTGATCCAGACAATCTTTTCTTCAATTACTTTGAAACGAGTTTGGTTGAACAGAGATGCTGGGTTTTTAAACACCTGCGGGAAGAGTTACTCCACCACTGAGGAGGATGCCCTAACACAACCTCCACGATGACCCCAGCGTCAGGGAAAAACCAGACAGGTTTGCCCTCATGAGATCACCTACGACTGGATGAAATGATGTATTGTCGACGAGTATGAAGACAAAGACACGCAGGAAAACAAGCTTTTTTTGTGCGTGTAAAGCTTTTATCGAGTCACGATTTGACTGTTCTACACAGCAAAACGTTATCTTAATAAAAGCTTGTTCGGCAACTTGTGTCTTTGTCTTCGGCTTATACAGCTTCGGAAATTCCAGGTTGGGAATGTAGCCCATCCTCCATATGTCCACTTGATAACTGGCTCTTATGACATACTCAATGTATGTTCCTCTTAGTGGCATCTTTGAAAGTTACTTTTATCTGCTTTAATAGTAAGTATATCAAGATCATGTCACATTTTTTTATAAGAAAATTACTTTAAAGAATGTTTTTTTTTTTTTTTTTTTGCATTTCGGGTTGAAGTACACAACACATGAATTTCCGAGGCACAAAAGAAACTTGTTTGTATTCCACTTCTAAAGTGATTCCTTACCTCAACATTGGTGATTCTAACATCAGTGGCTCCTGTTTACTCTTTCCTTTAAAATCACTAGCATAATCGCAGTCCATGTCAGCCAACACAACAGGTACCCATGTATTTGCTACCACAGTGGGTACCCTACCGTGACCATCACAGGTCAGCCATGCTTCATTTTCCACAGTTAGTTTTCTTGCGCATTGCACGGAGTCCATTTTTTTTAACGTTTCCCGTTTTTCTCCTTTAATTTTGGGTTAGTTTACACAATCAAAAAAAATTAACAAATGGGGAAATTAAAAAAAAATACAACACTTCTGGCAGCACGGTGTCTGGATGTAAATGGGCAACTTAAAATCTGAGGACGGGTTACTGATATATACTATCTTTTAAGCTGTTTTTATTAAACCACAAAAGGGGTGTCAAAAATGAGGTAGGGGAGATTTATTAAATAAGGTTGAGAATAAAAAGGAAGGATGGATATGAAAGGTTAATTCTTAAGTAACCTGACCACTTTGGGCGTGTTTTGCAGTTATTTTTCTGTGACGAGTGTATCCGGTCAGTAAAGATACCCAACCCGCCCTCATCAAAACTGCACGTTTTAAGCGCTGGCATCCCCTGTTGATTTAATTATAGGTTTGGTTACGTTAAACACAACGAAGCCATACATAAACTTCAAGGTAAAAACACTTCCCATGACATGCTTTGGATGATCAGAGTAAATTAAATATGAAAACATTGATGGGCGTCATATACTTTTGAAAATCTGATCTTTTATATGGATATAGGTATTCAAAAAGCAGAATGGATTATTTCCCCTCATTTTCAGCAGTAATTTGAAAGGGACTTTATTTAGACGAGAAAGAATCTAGATTCATTTCACGGCCAAAAATAAATCATATATATCCTTTACATATTTAATTCATTTAGTCTGAGCTTGTAAAATTTCTTTCCAAACAGTTTAAAAAATCCATATACAAGTTATGCAATGCGAGTGGGGAAGGGTTCCTCATAACTATACCAAATGTCTGCTTCTAAAAAAATGTAATAACTATATAAGCGGGGAATGGTCTGAAAAAAGGAAATGCTTCATAAAGTTTTAAAAACAATACTTCACATCGGGTAAGAAGATACGTTGA